>VIAB01014184.1:34786-49831 GCA_009801035.1 Oophaga pumilio | reverse complement strand
TATATTTTAGCATCCTTTGCTGCAGTTGCAGGTCCAGGATTCATTTCACTCTTCTCCTTTTTTTTACATCATTAAACATCAGAGAAAACTTAGAAAAAAATAAGTTTATCTATTGATTTACAGCAGCCGCAAAGTGAGACAGTGTTCATTGCCACCTGGTGGTCACTAGTAGTACTGCAGCGCTTGCTCTTTTATTATTTTACAATAAATTTTATTTATTTTACTCAATTATATAGCGACATTATATTCCACAGACATTATCTTAGTAAATAGGAATATCTGTTATTATTCTTACTGTCTTAATTCTCACATAATATTTAATGCTGTTTAGAAACTAATTGCAGATGAGACAAACTCTCAAAATAACAAGTCTGCAGATTCTCCAATCATTAAATTTAATGCAGAAGCAGATTTCCCGTTTAGGCCAATTTTCCTTTTTGCAATTTTTTAAAATGTAAAAGACGATAATATATATTTTTTGACTAATATAAAAAGGAAATGTCTCATCTTTAACTTCAGGGAATTTAGAGATCATTTCATCTTCAACTTGCTCAAACGTTCAGAATGACAGTAAGGGGTATGTTTCCACTGGGCATACTACATCAGGATTTGCTGCGTACAGCCGTAGCATCCAATCCGCAGTGTCCATATGTTACAGCATAGTGGAGGGGATTTTATGAAATTCCGCCTTCACTATGCATGGCGTATCCGGACATGCGGAGCGTCTTTCCAGACCGCACCATGTGTATTTAAATAACCCAGTCTATGAAAACAATGCGGTGATTCTGCAAGTGTTCAATGAACACATGCGGAAATCACCGCGCGCGTACAACAGGGTGCTGCGCTTTGGGCGGAGCTGACTATCCACTGCGTCCAAAGCGCTGGGATTACGGACCGTGTAAACATACCCTAATTTTGACCAGGGGTGTACAAACTTTTACATTCCACTGTATGTGGACCTTTCTAGTCTGTAGGTGATTGTTACCTCCACAACACCAATTTCCCCTCGGCATCAAGCCGACCTTATCCACCTATTTCACTCTCTTTTCCCTACACATGGATTAGTTGTCGGGAACCATTGGACATCTATGCTCCCTTTCGTGGATGCATCATGGTGGCGGGGAAGGGCATTTCTTATTTTTGTGGTTTCTGACAGCCATTACTGATAATTTGACCTGTGGGTGCAATGAGGATGGCATAAATGATGATACTAATAAAGGTGCACTCCGGAGCAGCGCTCCCTCCTCAGTACATTGTACCCGTCGTACACTTGGGAGACTTCCCAGCGATGCTCTCACTTTTCTTTTTTTTATTAATGCTTTTATATTTTTAATTAGGGCAAAATAAATGCGACATCCATAAATAGATGCCTGTGATGTTCATCACGATGTGGAGAAGGATCAGGAGCATGGCGAGGACGGCGCTCCCCCTAGTGAGGCTTCTGCTGCAGGTCTCTGTCCTTATCCTTCTGGAATCCTTATATCCTTCCCTCCTAGCAGGAGACTGTAATTATTATTAGATTTTAATGCTGGATGAGGTTTTGTGCTCCAATAATTAGTAATAATTAGATAACGATAATATTTAGTCACTCATCGGAATAAAAGCAGCAGCACGAATGGTCTCCCCAGGTTTGATGCTCTGTGATACTGTATTCGTGCGGGGAAATGCATCAGTCTGCAGTCCTGGCGGTTCGGCTTACAGATCACTGTCTCTACTGGATGCTGCTGTAACAAACCCTCAGCTGTTTGAACAGGACTAGGTCAGGATGGTTTTTTATTCAGGATCTAAACAAGAATATTCCAGTTCTCTGACAACAAGCAGAGGTCAAGAAAGTAAGGAGAATGCGAAACACAAAGTCAAGCAAATGTTGCAGTTAAAAGGGAACACGTCACGTTGTACATCTGATCTGTCTGATGAGTGAACAGAAGGGTTTAAAGAAGGGGAGATGAGAAGAATGATGTATAGTGCTAGGCGCCCATCTCGACTCCAAGGACTGGCTCCGCTCCCTCACGTGGCCGCCCTGTGCTGTGGTCCATGTTGGGTGGTCCATGTTACCCTCTCTGACATCATCATCCAAGGCCTAGACATACCTGTGTGCCTGAGTATTCAGTAAGTCATGTGTTCAGCGGCCATGTGTTTTGGAGTTTGCCAAAATCCAGTTTCTTCAGCTGCAATCATCTCTGCAAACTCCTGTGGTTTCTACAACCTGCATCTACATCCTGGTTCAGACTTACTGATTAAACTTTCACCTGCTGGAAGCAAATCAAACTGTTACCTGGACTTGTTCACATTACGCTGCAGTAATTCCTGGTCCGCTTTACATCTTCCGCTCCTTTGTATGTCTACACTCCTTGTTCTGCGGCTTCTGATGTTTCCTGCTCCGCTTGTTTGCCTACCGTCCAGTCCTCGCTGTTCCATATGTCATGCGGCAAGTCTATCCCACTGTGCCATCACCCCCTGTAAGTTCACCGAGACCTGTTGCTTAGGCCAGGTTTAAATTTACGTATCTGTGCACAGCGTAGGCCTGCGTACTTCTTTCCGCATAGATCCGCATAGATCCAAATGCGTCTTGCATACCTATATTTAACGTTGTGTACGCAGGGGACATGCGTCCCCGTGTGTCGTTTTGACATGCCTGCCAAACACAACACTGAAGATCACTGTATAGTGCCGCCCACTGGACTCCTCTGCATACAGTCCGCAGGGATTTCAATGAATAAAATGCAAATTGTACTGGAACTTTTACCACAATATTGTTTATCAATCTGATCGGCACCTCTTCCTCATTAACATCCCGCCTGCATATACGACACCATTTTCACATGACAGGTTTCCTTTAAAATAATTAAGGAGTCTTATTTACAGAAGACTGGATCAGCCCTGTAAAAGCACTGTCATAAGTGCAGGTTGAGTTTAACACAATTTTATGTATCTCCTCCTTATATGTGGAATTTTTTTAAGGGAAAAGTTTTTTTTTTAACCATATCTCCTATTCTGGATTTATATGCTACATATTTTGTATTCGTTTCCTTTCTGCACTTGTCCTCATGACAACACTTCCTGCCCCAGGTGAAGGGACAAGAAGTTCCACTTATGATGGAGCCACACCCCTGCTCAGCATGCAGCACAGTCACACCCTTGCTTAGTATGCAGCATTGAAATGCCCCTGTTCAGTATGCAGCATTGACATGCCCCTGCTCAGTATGCAGCATTGACATGCCCCTGCTCAGTATGCAGCATGGACACTCCCCTGTTCAGCATACAGCACGGACATGCCCCTGCTCAGTATACAGCACGGACACTCCTGCTCAGTATGCAGCATGGACACGCCCCTGTTCAGCATACAGCACGGACACGCCCCTGCTCAGTATGCAGCACAGACACACCCCTGCTCAGTATGCAGCACAGACACACCCCTGCTCAGTATACAGCACGGACACACCCCTGCTCAGCATGCAGCACAGACACACCCCTGCTCAGTATGCATCATTGACACACCCCTGCTCAGTATGCAGCATGGACACACCCATGTTCAGCAAGCAGCACAGACACACCCCTACTCAGCATGCAGCACAGATACACCCCTACTCAGCATGCAGCACGGACACCCATCCGCCTCCAGCAGAGACCACCTCTACTTAAGATCATGAAAGTTCAGACAATAACTAAGCCAGAGATTAGGGAGGAACTGACATCAAATCTGATTTATGAAGCAGCAAATGACTGCAGGATGGAAGTTTTCAAGCATCAACTATTGTATGTAACAACCTGACATTAGGAGGTTTGCCGCTACTGTGCTGGAGATGACATATTGTCTATCACAGCCATCCCCAAAGTCATGTTCCTGCTTTAGTGAATATTTGGAAATACTAAGGGGGTTATCCTGTCTTGGGGTGACATCCCCAGAGCCTTAATACATTAGGAGCTAAGAAAGGTTCAGCAGAAAAAAAGACATAAATAACATCTAAGTGAAGTGACCATCAGAAAAGCAGTCGGTGCGGAGAACCTACTAAGAGTGCCCGTTCACTCAGCCCCTAATTGAATAAAAGCTTTGTAATAGACTTGACCTTAACTTTGGCACGGAGCACGGGATTATCTGCTCCTTGCTTAGAAAAAATCCAAGGGCTGGCGGTGGTGGCAACTCAGCCACTGGCGGGGGAGATTTGTCATGGCAGCGGATGCTCAGCATCCTATCATGCAATCTCCTGTTGTGTCCTGAAGTCAGGGGCTGCTGATACATGTGATCAGGTCCAACACTCCCCTGAATCATATTATATCCAGATAGTTCTAAGGTAAATCTCTGGGAAAACCAAACACACACAAGAAGGATATTTTCAATCTGAAAGCAAGCAGAGATCCTGAAAATAGTGGGGGGATAAAGCACAAAGGCCTGATTCATCACTGCATGTCCAACAGTTTTTGGCATGAATTCCTCTCCATTACTGACGTTTTGGTTTGCAAGAAACTTTTGAAACAATTTTCTCTGTTTCTAAAGTTTTCTTTTGTGGTTTAGTGTTCTGATTTTATGTCACTGTGGCTTTTCCAGATGTTTTAGAGATTTTTTTTTTAAATTTGCAACTTTACTCCAGTCTTCCTCCAATGTGATTTCATGTACACCAGTTATTTTGGTCCATTTTTTTGTGACATTTTGCAAAATGTGTGATTTTTCCTTGCTAAAAAAAAGTGGCAACAACAGTTAAAGACAGAAAAAAAAAGAAAATTTTTTATTTTGTGCAAAATTCATGAATTGCATGTACAATTTTGATGCATTTGGCACGAAAACATCAGCCAATATCACAAGTAAAAAAAAAAAATGGTAACTTAAAATCAAACTAGGGCCGGGGTCACACTTGCGAGTGCAATGTGAGAAACTAGCGCGAGTCTCGCACCTCAATACCCGACACTGCCGCCATCACTCTGACCATTGAGTGTTGAGTGTTGAGGCGCTAGTTTCTCACATTGCAGTTGCAAGTGTTACCCCGGCCTTAATGATGAATCGGGCCCAAAGTGGAAAGCTGCAGAACTTAATGCAGAAATGAAGCCTTGTTTAGAGACGAGTGGATCATCCCATTGGAAACCGCAGCACTGAGCGCAGGTGGCGATTTACCATCACTTCATGTGTTTTCTGCTTCCACTCTGAAATTGTTCATCATTATTGCAGATTGAAAAGCCTGACGTGGAAGCAGCGGCCGCTCGCTGCGTTTCGTTTCGCACCACATATTTCGCTCTTGTCTGGAAGTTTTGATTGGACGTTTTCTCTAAGTGAACTTTTCAACAATCTGCTGGATAAACATTTCCTCAAACCTCTGCAGATAAATCTCCCTGATCAGGCGATGGGCAGCCTCTCCGCGCAGCCTCACACTAGATCAATATTTCCAGCAGGGAACGTTCCTGGTAAAAGGGAAGGGAATCAAAATTGTTTTTAGATTGCAATGGCGGCTATTTATGGGGTGCGGGACTTGGCCATCGTAATTGGAAAAAGAAATCTTAAATAAATACTTGAGACTTTAATTGTGCTGTAAAACCATTCAGAGGATGTCAGGGACCCCTCCCCCGCTGCGCTGAATGGGGAACGGGGTGGGAGGGTGAAGGAAATTCTCCATGTATTTGGAGAATGTTCAGATGAACCGATTTTATTTTCAAGGATAAATATCCTTTTTGTCTCCGCACCAAAAATAACAAAGCAAATTCGTCGGGCCGACCGTGCTTCCCCAATGCTTTATTGGGCCGCGGGCTGCGGCTGCTGTGTCATTTTTTACAGCCCATTAATAGTATACAGGCAGGTTTTACAGTTCTGAGTGAGGACATGATTGGAGTGGGGTGAAAGGCATTTAGGGAGCCGGTCCCCTGCAGCTCTCCGCTTTCCAGCCGGTAGCTGATTCAGCTCATTATACAAGTGGAAGTTACCTGCAGCATTTCCAGAACGGACACATAGTTATTACCCTCCGCACCGATTATTCCACGTACATGCTGATATACGCAGCTAATCAGATTTGTCATGTCAGTGTCATAAGAGGCCAAATCCAGACATCAGTCCGTCTGAGACCTTGCGGTCACACCAAGGCTACATTCACATGTTGCGGATTTGCTGCGCAGATTTTAAGCAGACACAAGGTTGCGATTGCTGCAGATGTTTCTTCACTGACCAGGGAAATAGTTTTTCTATCAGTTGTGTTTCTTGTTCTGGGGTTACATAAGGACAAAACTTTCTCAATGTGTTAAAATTGTGACCAAAACAATTCCCTTTCCTAGAAGAACATCAAAAGCAACAATAAAGAAGGTGACGCAGGACGAGGAGACGTAGTCTCCTGATGGACTCATCTGTTCTTCTAGATTGAGTCATCATTTTAAAAAGAAAAGTCCTGCAACTTTGTAACATGGCATTTCCATTTCTTACCATATTCAAGATCAGTTTGCTTGCAGTGAACAGAAAATTCTGCTGAGATTTACTGAATAAATGCGCCAGAATTTGCAGCAAAAACTGGCCTAAAAGCCTTGCAGGTCAGCAAAAATGCAGGGTGGCCTCACCATGCAGGGCGAGTATTATCAGGAACCATCACATCGGGACTGATTTATTATGCTACATTACATCTGGCTTAATTGTGAAAAAAACCCAAACTAAAGCATCACTCATACCTCATACTCATTACTTATTTGTTTGGGGTGCTAGACATGATTTTTCAACATGCGCAACAAGGGGTTATCGGAAAGTAGGCGGACAATGCAGCACGGCCTAATTCAGGATCTGATGCTCTATAACTGCACAATTGTGGTGAACCAGTGTGGAGTCCGACAGGACAATGTGCGGTAACACACAGCAACAGACCCTCAGCTATATGAGCAGGACTAGAAGGTGGAGCGTCTATACACACAGCTCTACCTGTAACCCACAATTTCTGCTGGTCACAGAGTTGTATGTGACCCAATTAATTACAAAAAACGAAAGTCAAGTAATCACAATGTATCCTGCAGCCCTTCGTTCTTCTCGCTGGGCGTCCATGTCCCATCCCTCACTCCTGCCCCGTCCGCCCGTGGATCCACTCATCCCACGCTGGGTCGGCGGCACGCAGCTAATCCCCCATCTGTTATACAGATCACAGAGGTGTGAATCATTAGCCAACTGATCCAGACACAATTTGGCAACACTCGGCCACCAATTAAAAAGCAAATTTATCAGAACGGCTGGAAAATCTGCGTAAAGCTGAAAAGTTCCGGTAAAGCTGTACTATAAATTACACGTACAAGAGATAGCGGAAAATAATAATAATAATGTTCTGAAGCAGGAAAGTTCTCACATAATTGTAAATAATTAGTCTCACTGGGATCTGAACTAAAGAAATCAGATTTTATTACATTGGATGAGAACTCCCACCTGCTGCAGCCATGGACGCCATCAATCATCGCTCTGCCATACTTCATTGCCAGCTCCACTTCTACACCATCATCATCCATGTAGGGAGAAGTCTCGTTCACAGGAGCCTCCATCTGATTGTCTCACATTTACCTGCAGGCGGCTGCTGATCATCACTGAATGTCTGACATCTCGTTCTTCAGGATGCTCAAGGCTTTAATCAGACATTTTGGATTCTTTTCCATGTTATTACTGGCAGTCCTGTTATTCCTTCACCTTACTTCTACCATCTTCCTTTTATTTCCTTTCCTTCCTCCACCATGTCTCAGCCTCCGTTCCCTTTTGTTTTAATATTCTCTCTACTTTCTCATGTCTTCTTCTGCCCCGATCACTTCTCTTAACAATTGCTACCCATCCGTCTTCTCCCCTTCTCACTTTCTTTCATTCTCTATTTCCCATTCTTTTTCTTTATTTCATTTAATTCAGTTTAAATTTACCTACTGATTTTTATTTCCAATCACCTTTTCATGCCTTTCACCTTCTTTCATATTTCTCTTTCTCCTTCATCTCCCTTTCCCTTTACTATGCCCTTCATCTCCCTTTCCCTTTACTATGCCCTCCATCTTCCTTCTCTTTTCTATTTCCCTCACCTTCTCTTCTCCCTTTACTATGCCTTTCATCTCCCTATCCCATGCCCTCCATCTACCTTCTCTTTTTCCATGTCCCTCACCTACACTTCTCCCTCTACAATGCCCTCAATCTTCCTTCTCTTTTTCTATGAACTTCACCTTCCCTTCTCCCTTTACTATGCCCTCCATCTCCCTTTACTATGTCCTTCTTCTTCCTTCTCTTTTTCCATGTCCCTCACCTGCACTTCTCCCTTTACTATGCCCTCCATCTCCCTTCTCTTTTTCTATGTCCCTCACCTTCCCTTCTCCCTTTACTATGCCCATCATCTCTCTTTCCTTTTACTCAGCCCTCCATCTCCCTTTCCCTTTACTATGCCCTCCATCTCCCTTCTCTTTTTCTATGCCCCTCACCTTCCCTTCTCACTTTAATATGCCCTCCATCTCCCCTTCCATTTACTATGCCATATCGTTTTGCTTTCTTTCTCCTTCGCTTCCCCTATTGTTCCATGCTTACTTTCTCTGCAGTAAGCAGTCACCTTTTCCTTTTCTTCGCTCCCCTTCCTGTCCTTCTTTTATTTCCCCTCATTTCCCCTTCCTTTCTTATGTCCTCTCTTGACCTCTCCTTTGTTGCTTTCGTTTCCCTCATTTAAGTCTTGTTATTTCCTCTTGGGGCAGAATTTTCATCTTGATCAGGTCAGGGATCCAATTATCTGATTTCCTTGCTTCCATATGATTTCTGGAATCCTTTAGGCTGTGAATCACATTCTGATTATATAACCCTGGTACATATATGACCGTGTATCCGATATAGGTCTATAATGTACATATACTGTACATATTGAGATAACTGGACATATGTGCATGTTTGTTATACTGGAGGTCCATAGTTTTATGTTCGCTTTGCTTCCTGTCCCAGCTTCTGGTTCTCCACATGCTCCTTCCAGGCCTTCATAGCTGATATTTTTCTGTATTTTCTTAGTCCACTATCCTGCGCTCGTCTCTGCTCATCACTTCATTAATGTGACATCAGCTCCGTGCACAGAGAATATAACGTGCATTGTCTGCTCGGATCATGTAAGTTGGGCCGGGGGCGTCCGCGTTCACCTGTGTGTTCTGGGCAGCCGCCAATAGGCTGAGTCCTGGTGTCGCAGCTGAACACGTCAGGATCAGGCAACGTTTATGTTATTTCAAATGGAAAATTGCCTGAAAGAACAAAACGCTTCCAAGTCAAAGCACAAAACCTGCAACCATCCAGATTCTTCTATCAATGATTCTAGAGACAGGCTGTCCCAGGAAAAACACAGAATTTCTTCACCCCCTCACACCCAGCACATAATGGGGGAAAAAGGGTAAAAATGACTGAATGATTTCTGATAGATCGTGCCAAGAAAGTTCCTAGCATTAACCTCCTTCATACACTTCATTCAACATGGACCAGACATCAGCATGGGATGGATGATATTCATTGCCTATAGATTGTAATCTCCTGTAGTCAAGGCTCCAGCCTGCGATGTTGCCTATCGGGTTATCGCATTGCTCCTGTGCATTTGGTCGCTGCCGATGGAGATTCGCTTTTCCATAGTTTTCTATACACTCAGACGGGGGAACAGCTGCTGTTTTGCATATTGTGCTTCGCGTCTCTGTGATGTATATATGGATATTAAACACCTCCAGGGAAACCAATGAGCGACAAAAAGTCGTAAAACTGCTACTAACAGCGATGGAACGACCGGCATGGGTTGCACAAAGCTTTCTGTGTGTGAACGGTAATATACAATGCATCAATCCATTTAAACAATACAAGTAAACAACGTTCTGCGTCAGAGCAGCCAATCAGCACCACTGACACGGCAGATCATAGACTCTCATAAGGTGGCATCACTGTAGGAGAGTTATTCTGATTATCTGCTATCATATCACAATGGTCTTCTGGAAGGGGCGACCCCCCCCACTGGTATCAATGTTACCCTGCAGACCCCCAACGAGATAGGAATGGAGATTGAGAAATAATCTACTCCACCATTGGTGCTTCCATGCCACAATTTTAAGGTGCAATGGAAGTACCCGTGCTGGAATAGATTATTCCTACATTAATAAACAGATGTACCCCACATGGAGCACAAGTACTTAGGATTTGTTCTCTATTTCATCCGTGTCCAACGGATCCCCATACACTTCAACGGCCGTTTCTGATCTACAAAACGGACCTGCTCTCAGACTCACGGACCGAAGATATGGATCCATTTTTAAGTCAGATGTGTGAATGGATCAATGAAACTCTAAGGGACAGAGCGAAAATGAAAAATGCAGCCTCAGTGTGAACTAGGACTTGTGTCACTAATGGAAGCCTGTCCAGTGCACACAGGGTTACCTCGTCCCCTATTTTGCTGACCCACAGCCTCCTGTAAGCAATGGATCTGCTGTAGATGACGCGATGGAAAAATTGTCACATTCTGCAATTTATAATCAATCTATCAATTCTCATTTGTGTAGCAGCTTGGTTACAATGAAAATGAGCTGGCAAAATAAAATTGCCCCCTCCACCAGCCACCATTAATTTATAGCAGACGTAAAATCATATCTGGAGAGTCTATTAGTCTGCAGACACCCCTACGGTGTGTGATGCAGCAGTATCACACTTATGCAGTGATGAGGCAGTGACCCACAAAGTTCCAACACAAAATCTCTTTAATGCGTTACTTCACGGCATTAAATGTCCAATTCACACAAGTGCATATAATATTATTATCCATTTCACATCACTACATACTACACGGCATCCTTTAGTTTACAGTCACTAAATACGCTGGACTTCCCTTTGACCAGTAGCTGTGGGCGACTGCACCGCTGTGTTCACATCTCTCTACTCACAGCCAAACACAGTCCATGATATCCTCCGGATTGCAGCTGGAAACCGTATCCTACTGTTTGCAAACATTACACACGCCAGTCCACCTCTGACCAGTTACCGTGGACGACAGAAGCGCTGTGTACGCTGAGGGTGCCAGGCTTTCCAGCTGCCTTGGCTGTTCGGCTCCGCTAGTCTGTGCCGCCTCACACAGACAGAGCTCTGCAGAGCCTCCTGCTCTATACTCCCACCAAACACCAGACTGACACTGGCCCTGACACAGCCATACCCTTTACTGCAGGGCTTTTAATTTGAATCTGTGGCCTTCAGCCACATGGAAAACCAGGGCCGGGCATGAAATGGACTGCACGACTATCATCCTGCAGTCTGTTTCAAAGCACAAAAGCCCAGAGCAGGTTTTCCCTAAATCTGCCTTGGACAACTAGCATGTCCAAGACCTATACTCACTTTAGTATTCACTGCAACCACAGCTGTGCGTGCAATGCCCTCTCATATCCTCCATATGCCTCCGGGCGCATCCTGGGGGAAAAATTCGGCGACCCCTACCTGTAACACCAGTCTCTGCCTCACAGGCAGAAGGCGCAGACGACGTAACAAACATGTGTATACAGGGTAATATATGGGACTTGCAATAGATGAAACATCAGTGCGCATGCGCCGTTATGATTTAGGCTCTGCCTGCGATAGGGCAAAGCATAGTGCGCAGGCGCAAGGCAGCGGTTTCTCTGCGCAGGCGCTAGATTTTGACCGGCTACATGGAGGCATCATCCACGTCAATTACAGCAGGAGGACGGCTATCAGCTGCCACGAGGAGGGATACAGAAGCCGGGAGGAGAAATGGAAACTGCAGAAACCATGACTATTGGACAGACAGGATTAACATAAAGTGCGGGAAAACTTCAAAAGGTTTTTTGGGGTATGTATAGAGGGAGTCAGGGGGCTATATAACCATTGCTGGACTTAAGCGCTGATTAAGGTCATAGTTTTAGGTGACACAGTCCAAAACTGGTAACACAAGTTTCCTTTAAGAGGAACTTAGGAACCAGGGCCCCAGATGTCCTCCTTTAGTATCTATTAGTGCAGAAAAATCACAATGTTTCGGCTGCACAGGGCCTTTATCGAGTCATAGAAAAACAGAGCTATGCATTGCTTGATAAAGGTCCTGCGCGTCCGTAATGTTGTGCTTTTCTGCACTAATAGTTACCATAGACGTCTAGTGCCTGGTTCCTGGATTTGTCTGTATTGCTACAACCTTGTGAAGCGTGCGCGGACATCAGAGCGGTGCACGGGATTCATCTATTGCAAGCGTTACCGCTTTAATTACCGGTAATACAGTTCCATAGTTACTAATAGATTTTCTATTTCAATTCCTTATGTTTTTCAAGAGCTCCATTTTCCATCAGCGAAAGGAAACATTCATATTTACATCCAGAGGCTGAAAACCCCTCCAGACCTGAACCGGCTCTCTATGAATTAATGTAGAAATCCCCTGCGGTTTGGAAACATTCAGGGCACAAGTTGTACTTTGTAATCTGCATTCGGAGCCCGAGCATCCGTACGCAGCATAAGTTGTAAATCTGCGTCGGAGGACAGGAGTACGAGGTACAGTGCGCCTCATCCTGCAGCTAATTATCCCGGATAATGTAACAATGATTCAGCACCGAATATATCAGCGTTTAACACCGTGTTATGAGCCGCTCGCCCCATTCTGCCTATAGCTCCCTCCATATAACACACGCAGGCGACGGCAGCTCATTAGGAATTCATCATCTGGATGAAGTTTGCGAAGATCAAGCAGCCGCCTTCTTCTCGTATTTGCGGCGAGCGCCGAATCCCAATAACGTTTTATTGCCTGTGTTAGTGGGAGATAGCGACCGTAATGGCGACGCCAGAATCACCGGCGAATTATGAAGTCTGCCCTGAGTGCTCAGCTGCGAGCGTTACCCTAATACTGCGGCTTTCTACTGACTCCCATTATCGCCTCCGGGCCGCTCGCTCAGACACACAATAGACTCAGGCGCGGCGAGCGACACTTTATACGTAAATTTAAGCTGATGGCGACAAATGTACAAATGTCAGAGCTAAAACTCCTATAAGCCAAATACTTCAATATTTAACAAATCCTATTTAGCCGTAAAATCAATAGCGTTATCAGGATGTCGTCCGGGCGGGGATTGGCGCTGGCGGGCGAGGGCGGCATCCGCCATGTCGGAATGAAGCTGCTGTTTATTTATAGTAATCCGGGAAGAGGGCGACGGCCGCACACAACTTTAATCTGTTTGCCCAATTTATTATCAGGCGTCCAGGAAAAAATAAATCCTCCGTAATTAACAATCTGGAATAAGTGTTTTATCCAATGACATTTCTAGCTCGCTGACCCACAATGAGACAAAGTCACGACTCATCAGCGCAAGCGCTCCATCTCAGACTTAAAGGGATGAATCCACTTACACCAGCGGCACAAACAATTCTGCCTGCACAAGGAGATATTCCTTTAACTCCACTTTGTAATATACAATGTAGTTTCTTTTTGTATCAATCTCCCATTCTCTGCATGCATGGAGCCAGCAGTGTAAAGAATGGTGGCTTACTGGCTTTCATTCTGGCTGTTGTGGTTACATCCATAGTCACACACATGACATGCAAGAACAATGATTTCCCTAGTCTTTACTAGAAATTTCCGCTGATTACTTTGCGGGTTTGCAGCAATGAATCAATTGAGTTTTGGATAGGAGAAACAATTGTGCTTCTGCGGTTAATATTGGCCACCGGATAAAACATTGTAACAAGACATCAGCTGTGATAAGATGGGTTTTAGATCTTTCTTTCCGTTCACTCACAATAAGCAGACGGCTGGGGATTGTGGGGTAGTGGGTCTCCATACTTGGGGGATAATGTGGACTCGCCATATAAACAGGTGGGGAATGTCTCGTTTTGGGGGTCTCTCCCCAGCTCCTCCAGCCCTTCTGCTTTATGGTCTCTGAGTGCAGCAAGTGCAGGCTCCCGTCCCGGCGCATCACTGCGATCTTATTAAAGCGCAGCCCGCAGCAGATACCGCTACGTACTTCTATCCCTTTAAAGCTTCGTGTATGAATCGTCGCAGAGACTAATTAAGAAAAAAGTGAAATGAAAAATAAAGCACAGTCGCCCTGGGAAGGAAATGAAATATGCGCTCTCCTTGGCTGTCGCCATGGGCTGATTGCGCTGATTTTTGGGGGCTCTCCATATGACAAACTCTGCAGTTTATGACTAGTTCTGTGAAATGCTGAGATTATTGAGAGCTGCATACGACGCAGATTTACTGAGAAACTGGCAAAATGGGCAAAAGATTCGTCTGGGGGTTTGGCTTCAACAAGTTGCTGAAATCTTCAGTAGAACATTCATCTCAGCCGCCCAAAGCCATGATAATGAGGATGTGCCGCATCCAAGAAGCGTGCAGAAAGACAATGAGGGGGACTGCGGACTGATGCAAGAAGAGGACCGGTACAGCCGAGTACTGGAGGAGGAATTGCCTGGCCATCAAGCTTTATTGGGACAAGAGATTCCCTGGTCAACTGGAGGCATTGGGGCAAGTGATTCATGGGCCAGCAGGAGGTATTGGGTGAAGTCATTCATGGGCCAGCAGGAAGCATTGGGTGAAGTCATTTGTGGGCCAGCAGGAGGTAATGAGTGAAGTGGTTCATGGGCCAGCAGGAGGTTGGGTGAAGTGATTCATAGTCCAGCAGGAGGTAATGGGTGAAGTGATTCATAGGCCAGCAGGGGGCACTGGGTAAAGTGATCCATGGGCCAGCAAGATGCATTGGGTGAAGTGATTTATGGGCCAGCAGGAGGTATTGGGTGAAGTGATTCATGGGCCAGCAGGAGTCATTGGGTGAAGTGGCTCATGGTACAGCAGGGGGCATTGGGTGAAGTGATTCATAGTCCAGCAGGAAGCAGTGGGTGAAGTGATTCATGGGCCAGCAGGGGGCACTGGGTAAAGTGATCCATTGGCCAGCAGGATGCATTGGGCGAAGTGATTCATGGGCCAGGAGGAGGCATTGAGTAAAGTGATTCATAGGCCAGCTGGAAGTATTGGGTGAAGTGATTAATGGGCCAGCAGGGGGCATTGGGTGAAGTCATTCATAGGCCAGAAGGGGGCACTGGGTAAAGTGATCCATGGGCCAGCAGGATGCATTGGGTGAAGTGATTTATGGGCC
>VIAB01014182.1:57027-67574 GCA_009801035.1 Oophaga pumilio | reverse complement strand
TGTATTTTAAAAACAAAAAACAAATCTTGCAGTTTTCACATTGGCCACTGGGGCGATTCTACACTCATACTTCCATTTACTGAAGACTCCTTATCATCAGAGGCAGGATTACAATGACAGGTAACACCTCTATATACAATAAATAACAACGGATCCACCAATCAGAAATGTCGCTGCTCCCCTTTCCTCCCTTTCTTTGCACATGCTCATTAGATGCCTAAATACAATACTCAAACCCTTTTTTTGTATTGAGGCATCTAATGAGCGTGTGCAAAGGACATCGCGAAGGGAGTAGATGAGCTGTGATATGACTTATTGGTGGATCTTGTGTTATATACTGTATATATAGAGGTCTATCCTGTCTGTGATGATAATGAGACTTCTGTTAAGAACAGGGAGTATGAGCCTTTAATGCAGAGTGTGATGTAAAAGAGAAAAAAACTAAAAATATCTAAAAAAAAAAGAAATACAAATTTAAACAATAGGTCATTTTCTGACACCTGTCTGTTTAGAAGATCATAATCTACAGTCTGGTCCAACTTTTTGCTTCTCCAGGAGTCGTAAAACTACAACTCCCAGCATTCCCTGGTATGTTGCAGTCAGAGAAAGATGGCTTGCAAGGTGTCCATGTATCACTGACGCCTCTGCACCTTTCTCTGTGGTTGTGTAGCTGAGCAGTTGGGGTTCATATTTTTTTTTTTTTTTTATTTACTCTCTGAAATTAACTTTCTTTAGAAAAATCTGATTAATAATGCCGAGATGGTGAGCGGCGCGGCCCGGCTGCCGCTCTTGCTCCTCTATGTGCTGAGCGGAGACAGGCTGCGCTATACAGAGCGCTCGCACTCCTTGGAGATTACCTAGAGATTTTTGATTTTCACAGCTTTAATAATCAGATTTTTTTTTTTACTACATATGGCAAAAATTAAATCTCTTACATGGTGAACACCAGATTATTACATTTTTGAGAAGAAAAAAAAAACTTCTGACGGCTCAGATATTTGTTTTACCAGGATTTCAGGAGTTATGGATTCAAGCAATTGGATTTTTGCAAGGAAATGGCCATTAAGTAATGGGGATCCGTGGTTACAGACCCCTATTTCTATCCTCCTCTTCCATATCAGACCATTTTATGCTTTTTGTAGATCCCTAATGCTTCTCTTGTCCCTGCAGATATGGATTATCTGCATACAGTTCCATCCGGCCCGATAAAGGAATTTTTCGGGAAACTGTCCAAATAACGGAGACTTGTTTTTTTTTTGTTTTTTTTTTTCCCTTAAGTCAAAGGACTCTTCTGACAAGTTGTAATGTTATAAAACTACTGATAATATTATATAAAACCTGAATATTTATTTATAATTATGGTACTTTTATTGTCATCCACGGGCACTTACCAAAGACGTACATGTGTGTAAATGGCACTGGCATGGAAGCGAACGTGTCACTTTGGTGTCTCCAAGGGCTAGAATGACCTACGGTAGCTGTTTATTTTTTGTTTTTACTTTCAGTTGTTTTTTTTTTTTTTTTCCTAGTTTCTACTGAGGGTAACTGGTTTTAAAGTGGGTTGTTAAAAGTGTTGTCTGTTTTTTTTTTTTTGTGTGTGTTCTTTTTCCCCTCAAACGGATTTTTGGCTACAAATAATTTTTGTATAAATTTTTTGCATCGACTGTGTTCTTTTAGCCTGTCTATCGCTGGCTGCAGAATGGGTTAACTGGGAATCGGTCAGTGAGCTCGTTTGTGTTTCTAACACTTTTTTTTGGTCTGCTCTTTTTAATGACCACATCACAGGTGAATGTGCAGGAAAACAATGTGTAAAAGCAAAACTGTGCGACAATTTCAATGAAACACATTTGCATAAACTATATTTTGCCACATTTAAGTGTAAAAAAAAAAAAAATGATCCACCTTTTGGGATAATTTTTTTTTTTTTTGAGCTCTGGTTTAATAGTGGGGGAGAAAACTTGCACTTTTGGGATGGTGACGTAACGCTGGTACGGTGAGGCTGGGAAGTCTGTGAATTTGGATATTTCGGCACCATTATCGTTGGGTTTGTCTTTGGCACTGTGGGGAGGAAACTTGATAAATGGGGCAGTACTTGAATCCGACATGTTAAGCTCCAGTCACATAATGCATTTATCCAGTTGGTCGCCCTTCTGGTTGCATGGTTGGCATACATGGTAGTCAATGTATCACTGATATATATTTTTTTATTTTTTCCCATGCAGCGCCATGTTTTATCATGAAAGTTCACAAGTCGTCTTAAAGGGCCCTTGTCTTATCAGTAGTATCATGGCCCCCAATGAATGAACCGTTGAGCCAATTTCTGCAGCCTGCAGGACCAGGAGGGCTCTCATGATAAACTGAATTTCTCCCCCCACCCCGCGCTCACTGACTGATCCTCATAAGTGCCTCCCGGAAATTAGATCCTAGCAAAAGGGATCGGTCACAGTGTTTGGCTCGCACTGTAAGCAGCGCAGGCAATACCCGTTTTCTGACTAGGGGTGTAGATGTGTCTGTGCTCTAAAGGGATTCTGCAGGGCTTTCTTACAAAAAAAAAAATAGCGCCACACCTGATCACAGTTCGTGTGCGGTATTGCATCTCTGCTCTATAGAGTCGCAATACCAAACACAACCCATGGTCAGTGGTGGCGCTGTTGCTACAAAATAGTAGCCATGTTTTCTAACTCCATGATTTTTTTTCCTGTATTTTGCACAACATATTAAAGGGGCTGTACAGCTTTAGAAACAAAGGCTTTGCTTTTTTTTTTTTTTTTTTTTTTTTTTTTTGTCTTTTTTTAAAGAAACCGCACCTCTGCAGGCAGTTTCTGGAATTGCCTTAGCCATTGGCCCTTTTTCCAATGTCCGTGTTTATTGTTTTTTTTTGTGAATGAGGAAAAAAACAACTTTTCATCCATCTTTCACTAGTTTTAATAATCATTGTGGCATCTGTTCTCAATTGGTGAGAGGAAAAAAAAATCCGTCATTCCCCTTATTAAATAATAAAAAATAAAGTCTCCGCAAGAAGCGTGGACATATCAACAGCCCCCATACGCTATAATGGGAGCGTGTTTTGATGAAAAAGATGTCTGGAAGAGGCCTTAAATGGGTATTCCCATCTCCAAGATCCCATCCTAATATGAAAATATGTAGTAGGTGTAATAATAGTAATATTAGCAAATGCTTACAATTACAAATGTAGTATAGTTCTTCAGATTCTCTATGTCTTTCTTTATGTGCAGGCATTGCAGGACCTTGGGTATCCATGGTTACAAACACAATATAGTGACAGTTGGCCAGTTGCTGGTGGTTGTAACCATGGATACCTAAGGTTCTGCAATGCCTGCACATGAGGAAAGATGTAACTAATCAGAAAAACTATACATTTCTAATTAGAGGTGTTTTTTTTTTTTTTTTTTTTTTTTTATAAACAGCCCTTTTTTCTAATGTTGTACAATACCTTTAACGTTTTACTGCACTTTATGAAAACCTTTTGACATGTCAGACGATCTGATCGGTACAGTTCTGGGGTGTGATGCACCATCGGTGTAAGGAGAGGCAGCTCTTCTTGGAGATTGAGTCCATAGTCTTCCTTCTGAGCCTGACCGCTGCGGCCCATGTTCCTAGGACCTTCCCAAACCTTTATATTGGGTCCGATGCTTCTACCCCAGGGATAGAATAATAAGGGCGGGTGGGAGTGCTGGGATATTTACCGCGGGGTCTTCACTCGTGCTCATCGGGATAGGGATTTATTCCGGTAAACAAAATCTTCCTCCCATGAGTAACTTCCCTTCATTGATGCTGAACATGAGCGGTTTGAGGTCCTGTAGAGACCCTTTTGGGGTGTACGTAGCGTTGTGTAGGCTCGTCTGACACCTGCACACTTACGTTATCGCGGGGATCATTGATCCCTATTTTTTTTTTTTTTTAAGCTGCTGCTGCCACATGAAATTTATCTCACGTCATCTTATGTGTAAACACTGATTCCACTTCTTTCCGTCTGTAAATTTAATTTTTGTGGATTTTGTTCCAGGATCCCCCCCGTGTGGGGTGGTCTGTCTTCACTTTTTAAAAAGAGAAATCTTTTTGCTGTTTTTCCATTGTTTCTATAAATGTATTTTGTGTATACTTTTTTTTGTGTATAATGTCAGAAACTGTTCTATTAGCAATGCAATATTCCATTTTGCACAATGTAGGGGGTGGGATGGGGGTGTAAGAGGATCTCGTGGTGTCGAGTTGTAGACACAGCTGCGTCTCTGGTTAGTATTATACCAAATTGTTATTTGATGGCCGATGAGGTACGTGGGCGTCCAAAGTAATTCAGGGATCGGGAATATATAAATGGTAACACTGATACGATCTTGATTGTACGGAAAGGTTTGGACGTATTCCGGCTGCATTCAGAGCTTGTAGAGTTGAATGTATTGGTGCCTAATTTAAAGGGGTTGTCGAGAGCAGAGACCGCTGCTGTCGGGGGAAGCCACTCAACGTAGGACCACGCTGTAGGATGGAAGTAAAAAAGCGTATTGGGCCTAGATCCATGGAATAATTTTGGCTCCGTGTTGGTTCATCACCACTACTAATGCCGGTTTTTACACGTCTGACCCTGGTGGTCCAAATTGGGGTCGTAATGTCCGGGTTGACCACCGGTCTCATACCCAAACTTTGCTGTTGGATACCCATTTCCAGGGACCCCTTCTCAAAGGGAGTCTTCCACCTTAGTGATGGCATGTTTTGAGGATGCGCAGTTACTTAGTGAATGGTAGAGGGTCTATCGATCCTTTAAAAGGGGTAAGAAAAACATGGCTGCCTTTTTTTCCAAAGACAGTGACACACTTGTTTGTAGTATTAAAATTTTCCATCCTTCAGCTTCGACGGAGCGGAGTTGCAATACCAGACACAACCTATAGACGTGTGTGGCGCTGTTCCTGGAAGACTGTAGCCATGTTGGAAGTTCTTGGCACAGCAGGACTGATCACATTATGGCATATCCTTGTCTTTCTTTTGCCACTTTATAAAGTTTTGGTAAATGGAAAGAGGACAACAGACTTACCACTGCACCTGCACATTAGCCCTCCTTGGGTGAACCTTAATCCAAAGAACTATAGAAATACTATTCATACTTTTGGGTTGGACAAGCAAATGATCCTAGAAGAGTCACTTTTATTCAGTAACTGGCTGCATCAAACTGAAAAGGACATGAGGACAGACCAGTCAGCCAATCAGCACTGATAGGGGTGAGTTCTACTTTCTGAGTGGCTGAAAAAGGCTCAGAGGGCGGTCCACGCAATGCTCCTCCCTCGTGTCCTTTTCAGTAAAATGCTCACACACCATATGGCCTTTCACAGTCCTTTAAATTATGCATCAAAACAGAAATTAGAAATGTTATCTAAAGTTATAAGATGAAAGAACCGACTAGATGGAACCACGTTTCTGAAATTCTCTATTTTAAATATTTGATTCAGGAAACAAAGCAAACAAAAATTTATAAAGCCGTCCTTTCCTCCGTCGTTATTTTGAAAGTGGAAAATGAATACAAGTTCTGTGTGTGTAAAATGTACAGATTGCTGTGTAGAATTGCCTGATTCGGGGACTCTGGTGTAATAAAACAAATTGTACTTTTTGAAGTGTAAATATGGATTTTATTAAATAAATTAATGTAAAATCAACCCGGCTTTTGTGTTACCTTCTTTACTTCTATTACCTGTGGAAATAAAACATTCAGCCTGCAGTTTTGTGTCTGGCTCAATCCACATTAAAGGAATATATAGTCAGGAAATTACATATTGTTTAAATCAGGTTTGTGTGTGTTTTGTTTTTTTTAAAAAAAAAGCTAAATTATTAAAAATATATTTTTAATTTCTCCCTAGGATCACAATTTGTATATAAAAAATGTTTTAAAATCTTTCAATTTTGCCAGTGGCCACTGGAGCTTATTTAGAATCCAATGTCCTATTTTTAGGAAACAACACGTGTACATAGCCGCAATGAACAGGAAAAAAACAAACAATTGCAGTTCTCACACTGGGGCTACTCCATATTCTTAACTTCCTGTTTCTGGAAATTCATATGTACATTAAAAGGGGTTGTCTGGCCTTAGGCTACAAGTCTATAGTGAATACTCACACTGTGCACACTGCGAGGATTCTCCGGTGCCAAGGCAGGACGTGAGCGGTCACTTTTGCATTTTGTCATTGCTCTTGCCCCTTGAAGTACAGTAGCATGAGGTGGGGTCTAAAACTTGCAGAAGTTGCTCTGGTAGTGCAGCTCATCCAGGATGGCACATCAATGTGAGCTGTGCAAGAATGGTACCTATGTCTGTCAGCACAATGTCCTGAGCATGTAGCAGGAGATGTAGAAGGGCAACAACCCAGCAGCAGAACTGCTACCTCCTCCTTTGTGCAAGAAGCAGTGCCAGAGCCTTGCAAAAATGACCTCCAGCATGCCACTAACATCCATGTGTCTCCATGAGGGTTGCATGTCCAGAAGTGACAGTTGTGCTTACAGCACAACACTGTGCAGGGCGATTGTCATTTGCCAGAGAACACCAAGATTGGCAGGTTTGACATTGTTTCCCTGTGCTCTTCATGGATGACAGCAGGTTCTGACTGAGCACATGTGACAGTCTGAAGACGCGGTGGAGAACATTCTGCTGCCTGCAACATCCTCTAGATTCTAGAATAACCCATTTTGCAGTGGGTCGTTAATGGTGTGGGGAGGCATTGGCCGCACAGCCCTCCATCTGCTAGCTAGCCAGAGGTAGCCTGACTGCCATTAGGTACTAGGATGAGATCCTCAGGCCCATTGTGAGACCATATGCAGGTGCAATGGACCCTGGGTTCCTTTTGATGCATGACAATGGTAGGCCTCCTGGCTGAAGTGCATCTGCCGTTCCTGCAAGATGAAGGCATTGACGCTATGGACTGGCCCGCCCGTTCCTCAGACCCTACTCCAATCAAGCACATCTGGGACATCATGTCTCGCTCCACCAACGCCACGTCGCACCACAGACTGTCCAGGAGTTTACTTATTCTTTATTCCAGGCCTGGAAGGAGATCCCTCTGGAGAACATTTTCCGCCACATGCTTTAGGGAGATCATTGATTATCTCTTTAATCCAGATAGTAATTTATTTTTTTTTGTGGTATGACTAACATTTACCTCTCGTCTCTTTCACATCAGCACCATCTGTAAAATGTTATTTTGTTAGGATGTTGGAAGGTTTAAAAATGTAGCAGTAATTTTTTTCATTTTTTTTTTTTCAAGGAAACTTACAAAACTTATTTTTCTTGAGACTAATTAAGTTTTTAAAGAGACTTTTGGGATCTATATATTGGAAAAGCCCCCAAAGTGATACCATTTTAAAAACGGCACGCCTCAACATATTCAAAGGTCGTTCATTAACCCTTCCAATGCTTTTCAGGAATTAATGTAAAGCGGCTGGACAGGAATGAAAAATGTTTTTTTTTTTTTACCAGCTAGGGCTACATTCACACTGTTTTTTTTCTGCAGGAAAACCTGCTCTCCTGGCAGTAAAAAAAAAGCTGTTTACAGAAAGCAGGTTTTGCTGCATATCTGTTGCATTTTTGTTGTCTCTTGTGCATGCTGATAAAGTTTAGTGCCCCAGAATAAAATCTTCCTTAAGGTTTTTGCAGCAAAATCCCATAGCTGCGTTGTTGCACTTACTCATTGCTTCCTATAGGTGGAAAAAAACCGCTGAAAGAAGTGACACGCTGCCGTTTATAAGAACGCAGCAGTTTTCCAAATCAATCAAGAAAAAAAAAAAGCAAGGTGTGTTCATGAGATTTTTGAAATCTCATAGGCTTTGCTGGAAGGAGTTGAGCGGCCGTGTGCGTTACCAGCACCGATTGTGGCTCCTGCAGCGTGGTGTCAGCTATAGGGACATTATTCACTTGAATCTCACGGCTGTAAAAAGACGTCTGTGGGTTACGCCATAAGGGCTTCTACTCGCATGCGAGAAACTCGGACGAGTCTCGCACGTCAATACCCGGCACTGCCGCCGGCACTCGGCTCGAAGCGTTCAGCTGCGTGCATTTCTATGCAGCCGCACACTCCGGTCCGAGTGCCGGGTATTGACGTGCGAATTTCTCGCATGCGAGTAGGAGCCCTAACATAGAAACTAGAATGCGCACGAACTGGAGTCTGTACTTGACTCTTGGGAGATTTACTCAGAATGACGGTTCTTCTGGTAGTCTTAATACACATTCATGTTGTCTGAACCTGCGGATTTTGACGGGTTCAAGCAACGCTTTGTGTATGGTGGCGCCGCCTGACTGATGGTCAGGAGAAACGTTGGATTTCAGACTGCCGATTGCATTGTTCTCCCAGAGCTAAGACTCCGGCCAACCTGTCAGTCAGTGGCTTTTAAGGATCATTACCACCAATTCCAAAAACTGCTCAGCACAAAATGACTGTTCACACTAAGAAGCGCCGCTCGGTGCTTCATGGCGCGGCCAAACCTTTATATGCACTTCTTCGCCTGCTTGTTTTCCCTCTATCTACCCCCTTATTTGATTAACAGCTCTGGCTTCATAGAGCCAGAGAAAGGTGGCAATAGATGGAAAACAAGCAGGTGGGGAGGTGGATTGAAATGTTTGGCCACACCACGAAGCACCGAGTGCCTGTGCTTGGTTTGATCAGTCATTCTGTGCTGACAGAGTCCCTTAAATTATCCAGACGAACTAGAACTTTGGCCACTCGTGCGCCACCGCTCCATTCACGGTCTACAGGGCTGCTGGAAAAAGCCAAATGGCCACTTTTCCGATAGGGCATTTCAGAAACCAAAGGCTGGGACTCCCAGTGGTTGGACCACCAACTATCTGCAAACTACGGCTTAACCTTTGGATAGGTGATCACATTTAGGCCACGTTCACACATTCAGTATTTTACCTCAGTATTTGTAAGCCAAAACCAGGAGTGGAACAATCTGAGAAGTATAATAGAAACCCGTCACCACTTCTGGATTTATCACCCACTCCCGGTTTTGGCTTACAAATACTGATGTAAAATACTGACCAAATACTGAATGTGTGAACGTGGCCTTAGTGTTGGGAACTGTTACGCTGGAGTAAAATCCACCACGTTATTAGGAGGTGATTGCCTTTTAATGAGAACCTATCACTAGGTCAAAGTACTTATTTTTACTCTAATGTTGTTGGTCTGTGTTCTGCTATTTGTTTTTTTTTAATCTGCCATATGTTTTCAGAGATATGGACCTTTTTTTTTTATTTAGTATGCCGATATGCTAATTTTTATGGTATTTACCGAGGTGGAGCATCTCTTGGGCTACTCTGAGTTAGTCTTTAGGCTGCTCTGCATAATTACCATCAGCAATGCCCCCTTGCAAAGAAATTAGCACAATGAACATACTAAAGAAGGCCCGTGGATCAGCTGGAATAAAACAAGACTAAACACTGACCGCTTTTCACCTGCTGACAGGTCCTTTTTAAAGGATAGTGCGGAGACACGAGGGTCAATGGGTGCTCTCGTCCGCTGGATCAGCTGTCTTTAGAAAGACTGCACGGGTTGGGGCTCATCCCACTGAACGCCCGCACTCCTTCCCCGTGGGCCGAACACTACTCAGACCAGACTCCGTTAAGACTTGGGTCACCAACAATTATCAGCATATATTACATTCCCAGCAAGGACACAAGATGGTGCCAATGGCAGAGTCTCACCCTTCTGCTGGCTCACCAAGGCTCTGCGACTTCTGAGGCATCCAGGGCCAACTACCCAAACCAGCAGCACCCAGGTTTTTGGCAGGAACCCTCAGACAGGAGGTAGCGGAAAGCATAAGGAAGTTGCCGGTGTACATGGTATGTGTCCGGGTGACCAGATTGTCCCGACCTGGGTTATCCAAACGACTTTGTTGGCTCAGTGATGGGCAGAGGAGCAGTTCTGTAATCCACCAGCTGGGACTGTGGTTCCTGGGCTGACGTCCTGTAGAATCACGTGTGACAGGAGCAGGCCCCTTTTATAAACCTCGGCTCCCATTTCAGGACATTGTCCCACAGGATTGTGGGGAAGATAATCATGGCTGTTCCTTCATTGTTCGATTGTTCAATTAGTCTAGATAATTGTCCTCCAAGTGGTGCAGACTAGTACACCACACGGGGTTGATGCAATCTATAATTCCACAAACTGGCATACAAAAATGGTTATCCGACAGTGTCACATGAAACAATGGCTCATGTCCCTGGACTTATTGAACAAAGGAATAGTATATCTGGCATAAATGAGAATAATTCATCCCAGCACAAGTAGCCGGACTGATGCCGAGTCGTCATAGATCGGTGATAACGTGCAGATCTGTGGGGGTCCGACTGCTGGGACTTGCTCCGATTGGCAATGGAAGAAAGGAGTGGCAGGTCGGATGTCTGACAGTCATTCCATTCTCTATGGGCCTGCTGAAAACAGCCAAGCGTAGCACTCTGCAGCTCCATAGATGATGACTAGAGCGGCGGTCAGGCATGCGCATAGCAGCTCCATAGATGACTAGAGCAGCGCTCAAGCATGCGCACAGCAGCTCCATTG
>VIAB01014182.1:0-15074 GCA_009801035.1 Oophaga pumilio | reverse complement strand
TCACGAGCAGGGGCGGCTTATTTTGCTTTAATTATTGTATTATCTTTAACGTTGAAACTTATGACTTGTGTATGAAACTGTTGAACTGTAAAGCGCTGCGGAATATGTTGGCGCTATATAAATAAAGATTATTATTATTATTATTTCATTAACGACTCACACAATCGCTGCAACCAATCACTGAGCTCAAAGAAATATTTGGGCACCACTTCTCTAAAAGTGGAAAAACCTGTATTTTTTTTTTTTAATACCATTTTGTGCACAGCTTTTGAATGCTTTTGTGGGGGAGGGAAGATGGCAGCCATATGGACCCTTTAGCAGACCCTCGGCTTCCATGATAACTCATCAGTTCCATTGTCTTGGCAAGGAGGCCATTTAAATGCCCATCAGTTTTTGACCGCAGCATCTAAATGGTTAGCAGCTAGTGCTGCGACTTCAGTAGTCAGTGATGGTGGCATTTTGTGATGAATTAAGAGAAACCACAAAAATACTATTAGTTGTGCAGATCCATCTGTCCGAGAAGTCTCCCGTGTAGCTTGGTCCCTCAGTGGTTTCTCCGAATACACTCAACACTTACAGGGCAGTGTGAGGAGAGAAGCCACTGGGAACCTTTCTGTCTATCCTGTCTCCTGTACTGCTCGGTCCCTGGCGGCTTTTACAATATGTTTTTCTCTGAAATGTCGCAGCATTTGAGAGTCAAACATTCATGCCTGAAATTTATGGCCTAAGCACACGTACTTATGTGCTTATGGTACTGCGCCTCTTTCAGTGGAGACACAGTGGAGTAACTGCAGTACTTTGCTCTGCCCACAACAGGGCAGAGAAGTACGCCTGCGCAGGAGCGTGATGCCGGGGAGCCATGAAGCAAGCAGGAGGGCGGCATCGCAAGAAGTTGGGAGGTGCTGAACCTGGACCCGTGACACCCATCAGACCAAACCCCCCCCAGGTGAGTATAATGAAACATTTTTCTTATCTTTCAAGTCGGATAGGGGGCTTATCTACAGCATTATAGAATGCTGTAGATAAGCCCTTAAAGGCAGTGGCCGTATCTTATATCTGCCAAAAGTGCTGACTGGTTCCCTTTAAATTTTAGTTTCATCAGACCACAGGACATGTCTCCAAAAATTAAGGTCTTTGATCCTGTGTGCATTTGGCTTTTTTATGTTTCTTGTGGAGTAATGGCTTCTTCCTGGCAGAGTGGCCTTTCAGTCCATTTTGATACAGTACTCGTTTCACTGTGAATACTGACACAATCTGACCAGCTTCCGCCATCATCTTCACAAGGTCTTTTGCTTTTGTCCTTGGGTTGATATGCACGTCTGACCAAAGCACGTTCATCTCTGGGACACAGAACCCGTCTCCTTCCTGAGCGGTATGATGGCTGGACATTCCCACCTGGTTTGTACCTGCGTATAATTGTTTATACAGATGGACGAGGCACCTTCAGGTATCCTGAAACTGTACCCAAGGATGAGCCAGACTTGTGCAAGCCTACAATTCTCTTCCTGATATCTTGGCTGATTTCTTGAGACTTTCCCATGATGCTACACAAAGAAGCAGTGTGTTTCAGGTGTGCATTAAAATACATCCACAGGTGTCTCTAACTCAGAAGCTTCCAAACACATGACATCATCATATGGGCAGTCCAGAATTGTTTAAAGGCATAGTAATCTTAGTGTATGTAAAGTTTTGACTTTGCAGTAAGTAATAAAAATGCCTTAAAACATTCTCTCTCTCATTATTCTGGCATTTGGCAAATATTAATTAATTAATTATGGTAATCATAATTGATCTAAAACGGGAAAGGTTTATTCTGATTTCTTATCAGATACTGAGAAAACCTGCATATGTGTCTTTCTATATAGTGTATGGAAACTTCTGGTTTCAACTGTAACCAGCTCCACTCACACAGGGAACATTGAATCCCCATTTTCATGATGAAGGGGGGTCCCAGTTGTCAGCTCCCCAGCTATTATTCCTTTATCACCTAACTTGTGGATAGAGCATAATTATTTATATTTTTATTAAAGGATAAAACACCTTTAATGCAAAGTGGACTCAAAATCTGAAATAAAATTTCGTACACCGATGTCTTATAATAAAAAAAAAACAACTTTATAAATTACAAAAGAAAATGGCATACTCAACAACCCAGATAAAAATTGCAAGACATTAATCTATTCCAATGCGACCCGCAAAGCAGAACAAAATCGTACTACGAAGCACAGCATGATAAAGGAGTTGTTATATATAGTAAACAAGCGTACAAAAACGTGCTAAAAAAAAACAAATCCCTGTGCCACATTTACAATCTATATACAATCATTTTTTCTCCTGCACAAATAAAATTAAAAAAAAAAAATCTCTGCTTCCTTTTACCAGAACTAGGGGTCTTGGCCATATATATTATTATTGAAAAAGAGGTGTTTATTTTTATTTATTTATTTTTTTACATATCGTCCCCTAGTGGTGGGAATAGGAAGTTGACTTTTTTTTTTCATTTGGGTGGTGAACATCAAAACAGGGCTTTGTAACATAGAAATAAAAATACAGGAAACTTAAAAATATTTTAGAGAATGTTCCAAATGGTCCAGTTTGTACGGGGTTACTCATTTCTGCATCAGGAGGTGTGAACACTGCCAAGGACGTCGTGTCTACAGGTGTGGTGCACAATCAGTAGTGCGCATGCATCAATGAGGGGCGCCGGACAAACCCTTCAATGCCGCTGTGAAACAGTAAAGGTGCTGCAGACAGGAAAAACAGGACAGTAAAGGTGCTGCAGACAGAAATATAAAAGAAAAATCACGTGGGCTATAGAAATCTTTCAATATTCAAAAGATATACTCTGCATATACATCTTTTCAGTTATTAAAAAATATATTTTTAGAAATTCTATGAGGTTTATAATTTTAGACATAAAATCTCTGTTAAGTAGTTGCTGGTTATCACTTTTCTCGTCTCAAAACTGCTCTCGTGGTTGCGCCAAGTCTGTGGTCTGCCATCTTGTTATGTTGCATTCTCGCTCTTGGCACGTTTTCTGGATAGACACAAAACATATATATTATATATCAGTCAGTATCACGCGATGCGGCAAATGTAACAAATGTTCTGACATGGCTTAGCCTCGCTTTTCATTTTTTTCCCCCTCTTCTTCCTCCAAAAGCCACAGCTAATTAAATTTTCCATTGATACAGTCAAGTGAAGGCGTAAGATTTTTTTTTTTTTTTTTTGTGGGACGAGTTCTAGATTTGAATGACACCATTCACTTTACCCTATAATGTGTGAAAAAAAATGAATAAAAATTTTCCAGTGGGGAGAAATGGTGGAAAATAAATAAATAAATACATTAATTGGTAATGAATTCCATAAAAACAAAAACTCAAAAATAGAATGGCACAGCCAAAAATGAAAAAAAAAACGACACTATTCCCCAGGTCAGTACAATTACAGCGATACCAAACTTAATTTTATTATTATTATTTAGGTGGCTTCAGTTTAAAAAATTGTAAAAAAAATAAATTGTCTTGTGTCGGCATTTTCTAGAGTTCATAGCATTTTTATTTTTCCGTTTCTGGAGCTGTGTGAGGAGCTGCATCTTTTATTGGCATCATTTTGGGGTACACACAATTTCACTGCCTTTCATTGCCTTTTTAAGGACAGCAACAAAAATGAACGTCAATTCTGGCGTTTCAGTGTTTTTTGTGTCTGCATAGTGTTTAACTTACAGGTTGAATTATTTTATACTTTGATAGATCAGACTTTTACAGACATGGTGATACCAAAGATGCTTTACTTCTTTCATTCCTTGACTTTTGGATGAGGATAAGGGGGTGATTCAAATTTTTCTCACTTTTTTTTTTTAAACTTTTTAGCCCCCATAGGGGCCTTGAGCCTGCAGAATCGCTTGTTATATATACTGCAATAGTTAGATCAATGCCTTGCTCTTTATAGGTGCAACACGATGGCAGAGATGCTTAAACAGCAGCGACTGCAGCTATTTCCAAACGCTGCTGTTAGAGGCATGTGCAGACTGTATAACACAGCCATCACTTGCCCTGTGTGGAGTGGGCTCAGCGCCCGAGTGTAGAGAGATGGACAAGAGAGACCGAGTAACTGTAAGCGAACCCCACCATCTGTTGGACAAAGCTGAAAGTGGAAGTAAAAACAAAAGAAAATCCTGTTAGCAGGAACCAAGAAGGAAGTACATGGTCCCCAGGGGAAGAGTTTAAAGGATGGCACCAGGTCAGCTGACACCTGTGTCACAGTGACTAAATATAAAAGGCCTGGCCTGGCCAAGAGGAGGGCTCCAAGGGAAGCAACAGTTGGTCTTGCTGCAGCTCCAGCAGCCGTGTATACTAGCAAAGCCCAGACTCAGACGACAACGGTAAAGCACCGAAGACCCGAATGACGCTGGTCAACAGCCGAGGACCAGCCCCCATTAATACTGATCGAGGAGACCCTCTTAGGCAGTCAAGTATCAAAGAAGCCTTTGGAATACCCGGCCAGAGACCCGAGCCTGGGCCGGACGACAAGGAGGATACGTGAGGGATAGGCCGTTATTTTCAGCAGAGACTTATGGTTTTGGATGTGGGCAGGGGAAAGACAACAGATGCTAAAGTGGCCCAGAAAGCGTTATTAGACTTTGTCAGGGCCCGGAAAGTTGCAAGGGTGCCCTCGAGACTGTTTCCACTAAATATCGCGTTTGTCCTCTTCCCGGTTAGACCAAGGTTGGATTGTAGACCCCGAACTGATCTCGAACACATATCTCTTGTAATGTACTAACCAATATATCTCTATGCATGTAATTCCCTGTAAATGATACCGTGAATATAGTTCTTAAATAAAGTAGATTGTTGATCCCGCCTGTTGTCTCCACTGTTGTAGTCAGATCACTTGCTTACATTTAGTGTAGTCGGCAGGATGCAACAATCTAGTGCAGAAATGGTGAATCAATCTGAAACCGGACCCACCAGGGGAGGCATTACCTTCAGATCTATGCTCAGCAATACATCAAAATTTAATGTAATGATTAACGTCTGGGTTGAAAGTCTGAAAAGTATGTTACACATGTACCCTATGACACCCGCCTTACAGGCAGAGTTAGCCTTTGGATGGAGAGGCCTGACAGACAGTCATGTTAGGCAACCACGAGCCCATGATACGGTAGGTAAGGTGATCAAGATTTTAGAGGACATGCACGTTAGCATGACCGATTTGAGGTAATTTACCCACTCGCCTCTATCATCGGGTTCAGAGAGAGGGAGAGACAGTTAATCAATACGTGAATGCTGTGCAGAAAGTAACTTCCCAGCTTACCAAGAAAACCGGTGGTAAATATGGTGGCCAAGGCGCCCAGGATGAAGTATTTAGAGATCAGATGGTTGCAGGCCTGAGAGTCACTTACATGAGGCAGGCCCTGAAAGAACGTTTATGCTACAATCCCAACATGAGCTTCCTCAAGGTTGGAGCAGAAGCTAATGTCCAAGAACAAGAGGCCCCGACTGTGGCGGGTATGGTCCGAAGCCAAGAAGTAACCGCCTCGGGGCTGCTTGAAGCTGAACCAGACTGGGCCCATGAATTACAGCAGAAAATGTGAGAAATTAGAGAACTACCAAGCATAAGAGAGGCCCTTGCTGCTACCCTGGAATCGAATCCCATACCCCGGGGTGACTTAAAGCAGGAAATGTGAGATATTAGAGGAGAGATACGGAGCATAACAAAAACCCATGCAGCTACCCCGGAAACAAATCCCAACAATATAACAATTCTGCAGACATGTAAGATGATTAAATCAGTGTGGCCCGGGGGTGTAGCTACTGGGGATGGACAGGCAATTAGGCCCTGGATATTCAATGGCACAAGATAGTTGTGTGGCCCCAAAGGCATCACAGCTCCTTTTAAAGTCTTGGTATAGGAGCACCAGTCACATCTGTTATGTTTTGGTAGCTGAGGAGGGCAGGAGCAAAAAAACGCATAGGCAGCCTAACACCAGAGAGGTTTGAAACTAATAGGTTGCAGACCCCTAAACTAACCGCCCAACTAGAAGCAGCCGTGGGACGTTCCTACGGTGGCCTAGACGCCTCGTCACAGCCGGAGAGATAGCTATCCCTGAAGATGGAAGGAGGAAAGCTAACTGCCCCGGAGTAGACCCCAAAAGAGTAGGAAGCCCCCAAACATATAATGGCGGTTAGACAAGATGAAAATACGAACATAGACAGAAAATAGATTGAGCAAATGCTGAGGCCCAAAACTGTCTAGATAGGACAGCACAGGAGAGAATACTGTCTGCAACCCAGAAAAACCCTAGGAAAAACTCCAACACTTCTGAATCCAAAAACACTGAGACCACACGGTCTCGACCACCTATATCAGATCTCTGGTGTGGACAAGTAGCTACCAGCAGTAAAATATCACAAGAACAGAGCAAATGAACAGATACAAAAAACGAACGGAGACCAGCACAAGCCCCCCAAAGGGGACCCGGCTGAACTCAAAAAGCAATGCAGCAAGAAACAAGGAAATTCAAACCACAGTAAAAAAAACTTAAAGTGACTTATCTGAATGCAAGCAGGACACAGCAGAAAAGCAAGCTGAATTCCAACCTAGACCAGGAAGAACAATTGATCACCGGCGAGGATCATGGGAGGTCAGCTCACTTATATCAGGCCAGCCAGTACCACCTGACAACCACTCGTCAGCTGCAGGTGTAGGACTCTTGGTGTTCCACATAGGTTCAATACCTTCAGCAACCACCAGAGGGAGCTTCAGCTCTGAAGTCGTCTCCAATGCGTTTACAGCACACATCTTATTTGGAGATTTCCAGACACTTATAGCGATTCTCATGAACCCCCTCCCCCCCAATTATGACATATCTTGAGACATGCCTACGATTGCATTCTGTACCGTTTTGTTAATTTTATAAGGTTCACTTACATTTTTCTTTTCCAAAAGGGACGTTTTAGGATTCCAGCCTGTTAAAGAAAAAGTGACAAGGCTGATTATCTTCAGTAAAAGTTTGGCACAAAAGTTTTACACAGTAGGCTAAAAAGGTGGGAGAACAAGACTTGTGCCAGTATGACCAGTACTTATCTCCTCTGTCTCTGACATTCTTAAATACTCTGTCCCGTCTAGACCCGTACTGCTAGGTTTCCTGATCCAAGACCAATCTCCTATCGATCACTTCTCTCTCTTACTCTCCGCTAGGATCTCGCTATCCTCTGCCTCCTCTCTCATTAAGGACACCCTCGTCATGCGGCACTGCTCACATCAGACCTTCTGCGCACTCTGGACCTTTTCTGATGTCTGAAACTGAATCTGTCCCTTCAGCTTAGCCTCTCCCACTCTGGGCTAGTCCCAACCATTAACTCTCACTTTCCCTACTGTCAAACAATACATATTATTAACACCATTAATGTATAGCACAGTTAGCATTACACATTACGGAAACACACTTGTTCACCCTTTTAGAACCCTGCTCAGGACCAGCGCTGAGTCATGGTGACCGCTCCTAGTGTCTGTGCTGCTGTTTGCAGCTCAAATGTCACATCGACGGCGCTGCAGACCGCTAGAGTTTTCTGGCAGCAACTTACTCCTTTACCAATTGAGATTACAGGCACAGTCGGCCATGCATAGTAGTAATAATACTCGTAGTAAAAGTGAGGTCTTACTATGACCTCATAGGACGCAGAATTAAAACAGATTTTTCCAAAAATACAAAATGACTTTTACCTTAAATAAACAATCCAATTTGATTTCCTCACATTGAATAGATTTCTTCCAGTTTTTGTGCGATGCTTTCCCTCCATATTTTTCAAAAGTGATTACTGAAAATTTCTTCTTTTCGCAACGAATGCACAGATCATTGGCCGAGTCTACAATTATACAGAGAAATAGGATGGATGAAATCCTAGTGCGTACATAGACATCACGTCCGGCAATAATTCCATATACGGAAGTTAAATAGGATCTATCACCTGATTTCACATTACAAACTGCCTGCTATTCTAAATACGTGTTTTTAGACCCAATGAGGCAGGTGTACTCACGTTGAAAATCCAGGTCATATCGGCTGTATGATCTTTTAAAAAAAACAAAAAAACGTTTTCCCATCCATTGCAAAGAGCAAAACCATGGCTAATCAGCTGCAAAATCTATATATATTACCAGCATAGGGATTTTGCTTCAGATTGCTGCTGCCAAAAATCCGTAATTCTGGCATTTTTTTTCTCGTTACGCCGTTTACCGATCGGATTTACTTTATCTTTTGATAGATCGAGCTTTTATGAATGCAGTGATATCAAATGTGTATTTTTTTAATTGTTTTATTTTTAATAGGGCAAAATAGGGGTGATTTGAACTTTTGTGTTCATTTTCTTTCATATTTAATTTTTTTTAACTGTATTTAATAGTCCCCTTAGGGGACTTGAAGCTGTGATCGTCTGATTCCTTGTGCTATACATAGCAGGGCTTCAAAACTGCTACGTATAGCAGAAATCTCCCATGAACGTCAGCCACAAGCCGACATTCACAGGAAGACCGTAATAACAGGCACGGGGGTCTTCAGCAAACTTCACGCTGTCATGAAACCCATTGACACCCCGCGATTGCATGGAAATGCTGCTGTCAGAGATTGACAGCGGAATTTAACAACACCGCTCCACCCGCAGCTGTTAGAGGCACACGACAGCCGATTAAATCATGTGAGGGGAAAGATGCGGGCTTGGCAGGGATGTGACGAATGTTTACGTCATATGTCGTGAAGGGGTTGATGAATTCTACCAAAAGAAGTCACAGGCAATGCGGATTTTCCATGCAGAAAAATTCTACCGTATATACATAGGAGTGTAAATATCTCCTACTTCACTTGTAATGAATTAGAAATGCACATATGGAAAATTGTGAAAAACCCATAGAATACATTGCTTGATCAGAAATGTATAATAAGGGCTTGGTGATAATAAAAAATGTAGTTGGATAGTGTATACACTCACCTCCAGTCCACAGTGACTTCTTGAAGATTCCCATCTTTTCACCACACCGCACTCGAAATTTTTCATTGAAAACTTGTTTGGGGAACTCCACCATTACCGACACAGGTTTTATCACTGGGCAATAAGAAAACGCACCATCACTTAGGATTCCATGCCGGTGCCGAAAGAGCCACATGCACCTCTCTGAATACTCCAGCGGGTGTTTTTTCATCATTTGCTTAAGGGTAAATAATTTTATATTTGGAAAGATAGGACTCCTGCAAATTGCGGCATCATGTATATTTCTTTAAAAAAAACTTATTTTTGGGTCAACATATTTTTTTATCTGTCTCTCATACAACAACTGGGTGTTATGACACTTTTTGTCAGAAGGATGTGTCCGTACACAAGAGGAGGCAATCAGGATTGTAATACACAGTTGTTAATTTATTCATAAATTTTCAATCAGAATAACAAAAGAAATGCAACACAAATTTCTAATAAAACATACATTATTTTAATAAAATAATAAATTTTCAAAATAAAATATAGAAATCTTGCAATTTTCACACTGGACACTGGGACTTTTTTTTAGACTGACTTCCTTTCAGGAAATTCACATGTACATTAACCACAATGAACAGACCCCTTATCGTTTATATTGAAGCATCTAATGAGTGTGTGCAAATGTTATCGTGAAGTGAGGGGGAGGAGGCGAGCGGTGACATCAACTACTGTGAATAAATGATAATATGTTGTATAAGTGTTAACCCTCGTCATTGTAAAAGTGCTGCAGGATATGTTGGTGCTAAAAAAATAAAAATTATTATTATAATTGTAATGTTGCCTGTGATAAGGAGACTGCTGAAAACTCTTCCAGGAAGTAAAAGTCTTAAAACATCCCAAATGCCAGAGTGAAAATTGAAAAAATTACTAATTTTCTTATCTTTAACACAGATCTTAAGCTTAAAAAATGGCAAAATTTGTAAAAAAAATACATTTAAAACACAACAACCTAATTTAACAATAATTTATTTTCTGACAACACATTCTCTTTGATAATGGGAGGTCTTAATAAGGACAACCCATAAGTGACATGTACGGCAACAATTATTAATATTTTGTAAATTGATGTTTATACTGTAGTTAGAAATTAGGCACAAACCTCGTACTGCCCCATATTTGTCGTTTAGATGAATCCCGCTCCGTGTAAAGAAATCGATGTTGGTTTGCTGGGTTTTGCTTCGTCCATGTTTGTGCCCTTTTGATTGTTCTGGAACTTTAAGATGTAGATAAAGTAGATAAAGAATAAAATATTTCAATATTAGCACATATGATATGATATTAGTCACTGGATCCGGATTAAAGATGAGCCAACCTTTCAAGGTTCGGATCGATTTAATTCGCCGAACGATAAGATGTTCCGACTATGTTTGACGAACAAACCAATTTGGGAGACCAAACCAAATGTATACACCTTAAGGGGTGAAAAAAGCTTCCCAAACCGCTAAAATTAGGGGCAGACGCCACAAAAATTGGCATCAATTGACCCACAGTAGACATTTGCATATGGCACAGCAGCAGCCAGCCATGGGCCATGCATGAGGTATCAGGGTCTGGCCCAGCATTTACAGCTTGGAATTGAAGTTTCAATGAGGACCTGGTGGTTAAGGGAGCGGTATAAGCCTTCTTAGCTGGGAGACCTGATACCTCATGCAACAGCTCAATTTTTTTTTGTTTCCTAGCCACACTCAGGGGGCACAAACATCAGCTTCATGGACTACTATTGGAGAGAAAAATGTGAGAATAGTGTGGCAACACAGCATACAATCTGAATTATCCAGGCATATTATTTCAGTAGGCCCTGGGACATGGGCTAGAGTTGGTGCGAGAATGAATATTGACACTTATTGTCACTGAATTAATGTTCGATGGGTGCCATTTGTTGACTGGCTGCTGATTAGCTATTGTTTCTGTCCTAATATTGCAGTCCTAGTATTGTTCTATCATCTCTAGGAAACAAAGGCACAATGTTTGTATGTTGGTGACTTATTGGTGCTCTGCAAATATGAAGAACACTATATACATATTGTTTGAATACTCCAGCAGTGAGGGATGGTCTCCTTCCGCCTTCCCTCAAGCCTGTGGTGGAATGCCTGAATGTGAAGTTGTGACGTATATAAAGGAAGATCCGCCTGTGTTTAGGGAGACTCTACATCACAGTAACCATGTCATCATGGCTCCAACTGAAGAAATACAGAGCTGCTTCATTTACCATCACTGAACCCTCAAAGAAGTATAGAGAATCCAGGTTGGGACAATCAAGTTACCTAGCCTCGTACATCAATGGGCTGTCAGCTTCCTAAGCTTGTCGCTATCACCTTTCTCTGTGGGCTTGCCAAAAGCGGGGAGCCACTGGTGGGGGTAGTTGGCCCTGGAAGCAGCTCTTATCCCGGTGAATCAGCGGAAGGGTGAGACTCTGTAATTTGCACCATCTTGGGTATTTGCTGGGTCTGTTCTATATGGTATTGTGTGTTGGTGGTTCAATAAATTATTGCCACACTGTTTTTCCCTCACCCTGTGTTGTCTGAGTAGTGTTCTGCTCACGGGGAGAGAGCATGAGCGTTCAGTGGTATGAGCCCTGGTCCATGCAGTCTTTCTACAGACAGCTGGGCCGGCGGACGAGAGCACCCACTAACCATGTCTCTGTACAAATAGTAACACAGGTAGTTGACTGATTAATTGACCCACAGTAGAACCTTTTATAATGGCACAGAAGCAGTCAGCCATGTCCCAGGCATGAGGTACCAGGGTCTGGCTTGGAATTGAAGTTTTAATGAGGAACTGGTGGTTAAGTGAGTGGTATAAGCTTTCTTAGCTATGAGACCTGATACCTTATGCAACACCTCCATTTTTTTTTTTAATTCCAGCGACACTCAGGTGGCACAAACATCAGTTTCATAGACTACTATTGGTAGAAAAATGTAATGAAAGTAACACAGGTAGGTGACTGATCAATTGATCCATAGTAGAACATTTTATAATGGCACAGCAGCAGTCAGCCATGGGCCATGAATGTGGTATCAGGGTCTGGGCCAGCATTTAGAGGTTTCAATTTACCGTAAGTTTAAATAAAGATAGGTGGGTGTGGGACCAGTATAGCCTTTGCTGGGATCCCTGATACCTCATGCAACAGCTCAATTTTTTTTTTCCCCAGCCAGACTCAGGTGGCACAAAAATCAGCTTGATCGAGCACTAATGTTAGAAAAATTTAAGGATAGCAACACTAGTAGTTGACTAAAAGTGCAGGCCTGCCTGTCTGTAAGCCCTACTGCTACATGCAACACACATGAAGGAGACAACTTGGAGTACAAATATTTCCCAAAATTAGGGGCAGGCAACAGGAAAGGTGGCATCGATTTAGCTACAGTAGAAATTTGATAATGGCACAGCAGAAGTCAGCCATGTGCCTTGAATGAGGTATCGGGGTTTGGGCCAGCATTTAGAGCTTTGAATTGAAGTTTCAATTAAGACGTGGTAGCTAAGGGAGCAGTGTAAGCCTTCTTATCTGGGAGCCCTGATACCTCATGCAACACCTTTTTCTTCCCAGCCATACTCAAATGGCACAAACATCAGTTTCATACAGTACTATTGGTACAAAATGTAAGGAAAGTAGCACAGGTAGTTGACTGAAAGCGAGTGCAGGCCTGCCTGTCTAGGATCCCTACTTACACAGGCAACCCACCAGATGGAGACCAAACTTGGAGTCTCCACATTTAAAAAAATGGTTTGTAACATAATCAGCAGTAGCAACAGCAGGCACAGAATACACCACAAAGATAACACAGACCGCAATAATGCCAGATCAATACAGGATGCCAAATATGACACCATTGCCTAGTCTGCCCAATCTGCGACTGGGGTGCAAAAGTCATTGGAGATCCATGAATTGTTCATTTTGATGAAAGTTAGGCGGTCTACATTTCAGGGGACATCTGGATGCGCTAATCTGTCAGGACACCACCAGTAGCGCTGAAGACACGTTCTGAGAGAACGCTGGCTACCGGGCATGACAAAACCTCCAAGGCATCACAGGCGAGCTCAGGTTGCTCTTTCATTTTTGAAGACCAAAATGAAAAAGGGTCCAAACCGCCCCTGATGGCATTGATATTGAGCTCCAGATACTCCTGCACCATCCTCTCCAGTTGTTCACAACATGCCAGACTTGTTCTCTGTTCTACTGGTGCATGGGCTGTTGTAAAAAATGTGTTAAACGTCTCACAGAAATTGCTTATGCCACATACACTCCAGCTGCTAATGTTTTTGCGATGAGGCCTTCACGTTCCCGGGGTTGGACGTCTAAAAGTGAGATGCACACTGTGTGCCTCACTACTGTCTTGGGGAAAACCACTCTTAAGATTGTCTACAAGCGTATTTCGATACTCCAGCATGCGCGCATCCCTTTCCAGGAGGGATGGGGGGTGAGAAGCATCTGGTTAAATTTACTCTCGTACCATGGATTTAACAGATTGGCAACCCAGTAGTCAGCACTATTTCTAACCCTAAGAATAGGGCATTGTGTTGAAGATAGTGCAGCAAGAAGATGCTCATGTGTCAGGCGCTTCCATGAGGTCCAATACCATGGTGTGTTGGTGGCAGGTTAACACTCAAGGTTGCTTGCTCCCTCCCCCCCACAAACCACAGACAAGAGAGAAAGGATCATTATCCTCTTCATCTCTTGACTGTTGTGTGTCCATCACCTCGACCTTCTCCATTTGTTCCTCAGCGCCTGCATCTTCACTAACAGTTTGTTTGGTACCATGAGCCCCCTTGATTGCTGTAAGCCACCCTCCCATGGCACTTGCCTGTGCGACGACAGTCCGGAAATTTCAGATATTGTTATCCGTTCCGCATCTTCCTCCACTTCCACCTCTTCCTCTGGGATTATCACCTCCTCACGCAGACTATTCAAAGTGTGCTCCAGCATGTAGATGACCGGAATAGTGATGCTGATGACCGCATCGTCAGTGCTAACCTTCTTAGTAGCCTTTTCAAAACTGTGCAGAGGTCCTTCACCTATCTCCACTCCACAAGCGTGATTTGCACCACGTCCGGACTGCGTTGGCCCAAGCTATGCAAAAGGACATACTGCACCAAGGCTCGTCGCTGCTGTCACAGCCGCTGCAACATGTGCAGAGTGGAATTCCACAGTGTCGGAACATTGCTAATCAAATGCTTAACCGGTAGGCTGAAAGACCTCTGTAGCAATGCAAGTCGATGACCTGCGGGGTGTGATCGTCGGAAGTGAGCAGACAGTGACCGTGCTTTCTGCAGCAGCGCATCCAGGCCGGGACAGTGGTGGAGAAATTGCTGTAACACCAGGTCGAGGATGTGTAAGGGGGTAAAGGAGTATTACTGTTTCGCCCTGCCCCTTAAGTGTACTTAATGTTTCCTATGTAAATAATCATTGCATAGTTATAAACATTCAGTGGTACTGCTACATAATCTTATGTATTACCGCTAATATTTATGGTACTGCCACATTCATGATGTGTTACCATTATGTATATATATGATTGCCTATGTCTTGTGTTCCTTTGTATAACATTGCATTATGTAATGTGTTTGATGTTCTTTACGCATGTATAGCTTAGGGAAAGGTAAGTGCATCCTTTTGGGACAATATAGGAGGGCACTTTAGTATATAGTTTCTATACCTGGGTTAAGTGTAATTCTGTTGTGGGCCACTAGGTGGGGGCATACTAATGGGCCTTGTTAGGTATAGCTGATAGGTAGTTCACATAGGGTTAAATGTAGGAGGGGCTGCCAGGTAGTAAGACAGGAGTTTGTAGAAAGTTAGCTCAGACGGGGCCAGCATGCCCAAGTGTCCACAAGGGCTTAGGCCCGGACAACCGGCAGCCGCGCAACGTTTACGTACAGCAACCCACGTTACCCACGACTGCTGCATAGTCTCGCAGTGGGCCTGTACAGAGAAGAAAGATTTGGCGTCTTACCAACTGGGCCAATGCTTTTAGGGAAGAAGTTGGCTGGACCAAGAAAGTGAAGGGAGCTGGAGCTTCGACGAGTTCGGTACAGATGGGCCGG
>VIAB01014180.1:50896-62077 GCA_009801035.1 Oophaga pumilio | reverse complement strand
CGTCTGGCACTGCAGGATCTGAGTCCCTGGTGGCATAGTGTGTTTCTGATGTGATGGTAGCCTTTGTTAAGGTGGTTCCAGCTCTATTCAGGTCATTCACTAGGTCCCCCCGTGTGGTTCAGGGATTTTTGCTCACCGTTCTTGTGATCATTTTGACCCCACGGGGTGAGATCTTGCGTGGAGCCCCAGATCGAGGGAGATTATCAGTGGTCTTGTATGTCTTCCTTTTTCTTATTATTGCTCCCACAGTTGATTTCATCACACCAAGCTGCTTGCCTATTGCAGATTCAGTCTTCCCAGCCTGTTGCAGGGCTACAATTTTGTTTCTGGTGTCCTTTGACAGCTCTTTGGTCTTCACCATAGTGGAGTTTGGAGCGTGACTGTTTGAGGTTGAGGACAGGTGTCTTTTATACTGATAACAAGTTCAAACAGGTGCCATTACTACTGGTAGTGAGTTTAGGACAGAGGATTTTGTTAAAGAAGAAGTTATAGGGCTGTGAGAGCCAGAAATCTTGCCTGTTTTTAGGTTACTAAATACTTATTTTCCACCATAATTTGCAAAATAAATTTTGCCAAATCAGGCAAGGTGATTTTCTGGATTTGTTTTCTCATTTTGACTCTCATAGTTGTTGTCTGCCTATTATATCAATTACAGGCCTCTCTCAGTGGGAGAACTTGCACAATTGGTGGCTGTCTAAATACTTTTTTCCCCATTGTAAATCATACTATTTAGTTCTAGGATGAAAGCCTTTGATTGGAGATGAGACTCTAGTCCATGGCTTCCATCTTGATTGATATATTATCCTTAAAAAATGTTGTATTACTATCCATATAGGGATACTTAAGGCTTCAGATATGTCGGGACAGGCTCGGACTGGCCAACGGGTGACCCGGAGAATCCTCCGGTGGGCCCCTGTGAAGAATTGCTAATAAGTAGTGCTATTACACTTAGTTCACAATTTCTCATACTCCTTGAAAAAGCCACCTGGCGAAATGGACATTGAAGTCTCAGGGTTCTCATATCTGTTCTCTCTGTTCTTGTAGATATTTATGAATGTAGTGATTTTTATGGTGATGTCTACACACAATTAAGCCATTTATTCATACACTTGGATTTACTATTTAATACATTTTTGTATGTGGACTTCACCCACAATACTGTTTTTGTTATATGAGGCAGGGAGAATACCATTCGTTTTTTAGACCCACTTCCTACACATTTCTTTTTGATTCTCATATATAGGATTGTGTCCCCTCTTTATATGTTTTTTATTCTGTCTGCCACGGACAGTTTTTATTCTTGTTGTAATAACAAAGTACCTAATATATTTTTATTGAAAAATTTCTTGATGTTTATTCACATATCTTGGTAGATTGATTCACAATCTGCAGAAAAAAAGCTATAATCGAGTTATTCATTAGCAAGCAAGCCAAGATAATATTGCAAAAAAGCAAAAATAAATATGTGTGCTAGTGTCAGGTTATTTTTTACATGTAGCTGAACAGTAGGTCCCAAGAATCAATGTTACACATGGACCTTTGACAACCCTGTCCGACACTGTGTTTGGGCATTGGTTTAATGTCCAATGTGTAAGGACTGAGATATGAACGGTGTCAATAATTGGATCCACCACTCACTTGAATATATTAAATTCTTAAAGATGACCTACCGTTTATGAAAAAAATATAAAAATGGATAACAGATGAAATTCCAAGACTTTTCTCAAATATGTTTCAGCAAATCAGATGATTTAACCAGCATTATAGGAACACAGATTGTAAATACAAAATCAATTGAGATTCTCTTCTCAGGGAGATACCAATTATGTGTGGAAAATGCAATGAGAGAATTGAATTACCTGTTTTATTTCCTCATAAATTCTCCATATGAGATTTCACTAATTCATCCAAATGATTTGTGATTCCGAAAAACACAAATCATGTGTTTTTTCCAGTGCATTTTGCCACCCAGATAAAGGAGGACACAGCTGCTTATAAAGGGTTATTATGCTTGTAAAGGGTTAATCTTATAGAAGAGGATATACTTTCTTGTAAAGATTTAATTTGAGTTTCTCACTACATACTGTACATATACAGACAACCACACACTGTGGTGAAGACTGTGACCGGATTTACCTTTGTTGTTGCATCTTCTAGCCTTCTTCCACAGCTATCCGATAACACACAGGAATCCATACATCTAGAATGTAGTAAGAAAATATCGCACATCTCTATGTTCCCATGCTGCACACTCCCTTTATGCTCCTGAATAATGATAGCTTTCAGCTCATATGCAGGAAGTCTCACACAGCTGTCAAAATAGTGAGATAGTGGAGAGCCATTTCAGTTGCCCTTTTCCTAAAGGGCCAGAGCTTTCATCAATAAATTTGAAAGGAACTTCTTAGGTTTCCTAAGTATATTGGTTTCCTTTCACTTCAGTAGGTTTTCTAGTAGGTGAAATTACTCTTTAACCTTAAAGAATAATCTGTTATGACTCTGTTGTCAGATATCCCAGAGCCAGGGGTTCCTTCCCTGTCCCTAGCTCTAGGGGTGCCCTAGCTATCCCTGCTCCCTGGATTACTTCTAATGGTGAAGATGTCGGGGTCACGTATCTTACTGAGCTCCTGAATCTGCCCTTAATCTGTTCCCTACCCACCCAGGGAAGTGGGGAGTAATAGTGTGTGAAAATACACAAACTAGACTAACAAGGGAAGACATACAGGGATAAAGGAAAATACCAATCACACAAATATGCACTCACAAACAGCAGAGTGGAACACCAGAGAGTGAAGGAAAAAAACAAATAGGAGAGAATGATAAAATGCACACGACCAAATAACCAACCAACAGTCTTTAGACAAACACCTCCTTGCCTCCTTAAATAATCAACTTCTCCAGCTCTAGAGCCAGACAGCATGAAACTAACTCTGGCATCCCTGATAACCAGAGGCGAGTATATATAGGAAAGGGGAGTGGCTCACACTGAACAGCTGAGACTATCAATGCTGGAAAGCTCTAGAAGCTCTCAACTGAACAGTTAAACTTCTGCACTGCTAGCAGAAACCTGCAACGTTTAAGATAATGGTGAGGTGCTTTTAATCAGTGCATGAATGTGGGAAATTAGACTCTATGGTCTTCTGGCACCTCTCTGTTTTGGCAAACCCGTGACATAATCTTAGGGTATGGTGCAAGTCAGAATAACACTTCCTTTGGGAAGATTTTTAGATACTGGAATCCTAGAATTGTATTATCTTGTTACATTTTAGTGATGGGCATTTCAGTTTCTGATGGTGAGCTGGATCACTTGGCTCTGCTCACCTAAAAAAGATGGCTCTTTTGGATCCAAAACATATTTATGGTAAAATCACCCTCATTTCGATGCAGCCGAAACCCCATCCATCTACAGCAAGCTAATGTCAGAGCATTTTTCAGGCTGGGTGGCTGGGTTTTTGGCTGCATTGGAAGGCGGACTATGTAATTTTACCGATAGCAAAGGCCAGTTGGAATATGCAAGGGGCTCTGACTGGGTTGTCTGCTCCCATCAATGGGATAAAGATTTTGTAAAAGATCAGTTCACAAATGACCCATCACTATAGCATTTTCATAAAATATGGAACAGATCCACACACACATACTAAACCCCTTCAATAAATGATTTAAGAAAGACAGGTATCAACAATCACACCCCGTCCGCAAAAAATGACAACAGAATACTCATGGGAGTAGTAGAAATAAGAAAATACCATAAACTGGCCACCTGGTGACAGGTCCTCTTTCAGGTTAACTTTTTGGCAGATACCTCTGAACCTTCCAGGTCCTCCAGAAAGAGATCTGCTTTCTGGCTGGTCCTCTTTTAACTCAGAATCCCCTAAACAGGTATATGTAAACTAGCAACCTCTTTATATACCTTGCTGTCTACAGATGTACTAAAAATGTTTATGTATCATTGTAAACACTATAAAAATGTACTCAAGATCTAAGAAGATAATGAAAAATATGATAATGATAAAAGTATATAGTTGGTACAAAGAGTTGACATTACTCATTTTGGCCCTTAGGGTGATTGTGACTTGCAGAAGTGATTTATTTGTTAAAATTACCTTAAAAGGTTTCCATGGTAACTGCTTATGTTCCACAATTATAAACTAAGGAGGATAGCTTTGGGGAATGGGGACAGTATCCATCCATCCAGTTTATGGTAAATCTAGTGTGAAACCTGTCTGGTGCCTGTCAAGTGCTTACGATGATCGGTAAAGGTCAGCAAAATTGTTCCAGTTTCAAGAATTAGATTTCTTGCTCGTTTCACAAAAGAATGCTGAAAGCTAAAAAAAAAAAAATCAAATGCTATCTTTCAGTCAGAAATGAACACCTTCAACCAGTAAATCAGACTATTGGGCAAAAGAATAACAATAAAAAAGAAATATGACAGATTAAATTATCTAACTACAGTTTAAATAGTCCATTTTGGCTAAATACTCTGTATGAGAATTAAAGATTGTATACTGTACAGTTCCTGGGATCCAACTGAAAAGGATATAAGGGAGGAGTATTGGAACTCTTTCAGCCAATCAGCATGACTGTGAGTGTTTACAGTAAAACTGATTGGCTGAGACCAGCTGACAGGGCTCAACCTACTTGTGTTCTTTTCAGGTGGATGCAGTCACATTATCAAATTTTACATAATAACGGGGTTTTAAAGAGGTAAATGTCAAACATCTAGATAGTCTGATTTTTGAAGACCTTGTTTTGACAGATCTGCCTCCACTATTGAGAAATCGTTTTTTGGTTTCCTTTGATATAACTATATTCTTTACTTTTTTCCAGTAACAAGGCTTTGGTAATAATAATCTGATCATGGATTTACGTGTTACTGTCTTCTGCGGTGGGAATTACTAGCACATAACATATGTAGATGCGTTTTTTCGAACAGGTTTACAAATCCTTTCTAATTACACTTGAGCTGCAACAATTTTGCTTCGTCTATAACTTGACAAATAAGTATGATGTCACGGCCGCGATTCTAACATTTCCACTTAATTGTAATCTACATAGACAAGAAATCAACATTTCAAAAAGCAGTCATAACAACCTCAGTAGCTTAAAATGAGGTCTAAGATTCCAAACGCACAGGATTCAGAGACACAGCTCCCGGTAAACTCAACTAATCTAGCCTTTTATTGGGGTGGTACACGAATAGCATGCAATACGTGACGCTACATGCGAGCGCCCTTGTTTTGCTGAAGGCAAGAGCAACAGTCAGTTAAAGATCATTTTTTCCTAGAAATTCTCAAGTTTTTAAAATTCTTCTTAAAGAGTAAGTAAACTTTTATTTTTTTTTATATAATTTTGACCATCATAGAAAGTTATGAAACTTTGCAAATCACTTTACTAGAGAATTTGTCTTTATTCCTTTAAAAAAAAAATCCACATAAGTGGCTTCCAGATGACGGCTTTCTCCAGTGTATTTCAATGCATTTGGAGTACAGATGATAGCAGTGATGGGTCAGCACTTCACAAGAGGAGATAGGTGCTGACTAGTGATGAGAGAACGTGCTGGGATAAGGTGTTATCTGAGCATGCTCAGGTGACTTCTGCGTGCTCAAAAAATATCTTCGAGTCCCCGCCAGCTGCATGTCTCATGGCTGTTCGACAGACGCAACACATACAGGGATTGCCTAACAAACAGGAAATCCCTGCATGTGTTGTGGCTGTCGAACATCCACGGGGACTCGAACATATTTTTCGAGCACGCAGAAGTCACTCGGTTAGCACCCGAGCATGCTCAGATAACGCCTTATCCCAGCACATTCGCTCATCACTAGTGCTGACCCATAACTGCCATCATCTGTACTCCACAAGAGTATGTTCTGATATCAGTGCAGCTGAAGGCATGGAAACAGGCTGGGGAAAACCAGGGGTTTGGAAGCCAATTGCATGCATTTATTTCACAAGAATGAAGATAAATTCCATAATAAAAGGATTTAGAAAGTTTTATAACTTTCCATTCTGGACCAAATTATAAAAAAAATGGAAGTTTGTCTACTCTCTAAATATTAGTAATATTTAGTACATGAGAGTACTCAAAGCAGTTTGCCTCCCATTTATAAAGCATTTATTGCATATCCTGTAATCACTCACCAAACCAACATGGGCACACAAATAATATATATTTTTTTATATATTTACAACGGTTATTAAAACTTATTATATATATTTTTTTGTATTCAGATTATTTTACCAACATAAACAGAATTTGTCCTAAAAGAACAAGGAAGACAAATTATATTTGTGATACTTAGGACAAAATAAACAATTGTTTTTTACTTAAAGAGGTTGTGGGGGAATAACCAAAAAATGGCACAGCTTTTGCCCGTAGTGTTTTTTTTGGTATTGTACCTTAAAAGGAATGTGTCCTTAGAAAAGGATCTATTATTTAAAAAGAGTTTTCAGCAGGCTCCTTATCATCAGAGGCAGGATTGCAGTGACAGGTAACACCTCTATAAACAGTTGTACACAGGATCCTCCAATCACAGTTGGCGGTGTAAATTTGTTCACAGGAAAAATATCAGACTTTTTTTTCTAATCCTGGACAAAGATTAAAGGGGTGGTCTGAGATGAACACTGATTTAATCTTAAATGTCAGTCAGCAATGCCATGCGATTGTAAGGCAGGATTGCATTTCTCATGTGAGTGCTGAAAGTGTGAAAGACGCTATATAGACAATGCATTGAAGGCCTTAGCATACAAAAACTTGGGTTGGTCTTCCATTTTAAAACTTTTGCTTAAAGGGATGAGTTGAAACTAACATTGATTTTAATCTTAAATCTCTATTTATTCAATGTAGTAATCTTAAGTATTTTCTAATATGCTTTAATTAAAACATACCTACAGTTCCCTCTATACTCTAACTGCTTTATTTTATTATTTTTTTTACCTACTTCTGTTTTCCTGATGTTTCACTTGAGAATCCCCAGTGTATGCTGGGATACTCAAAAGGGATGTCATCATTGGGCAGAGGCTGCGGTCACTGGCACAGCCGCTGTCCCCACCCTGAAACAAAGCATCATCAGTGACATCTGTTTTAGGGGCTGGGCTAGTCCCTGTTCTATTGAGAATGTGCTGGTTGTCAATTCAAACATATGCTCAAAACGAGCTCCCTTGTTCTTGAGTGATACTCTTCTCAGCGCACAGTGACAGTGCGCTCCCTCACCAGCTCTAATGAGACGTTACAAGCGCATTGTAAGGAGTGAACGCAGAAAGCAGAGATAAGCCATACCACGAAAGTGACATGTGTCTCAGGCACGGGACTTGTCCCTGCTCTCACTGTATGCTACAGTCTCTCCTTACAATGTGCACTGACAGTGTGGTTTTTCTCAAATAACAAAAGACTGACTGTCACTTCCAAACAGAGAGTTAGTGTGTACAGGTGCAAAATTAGAGTAAGTGTGTGGCCCAGCTGCGCTTGGTACACATGTTCCCTGGAGGATGCACAGAAAGGTAATGCACAAACACCTGATATTCATTCACATCTCACACTTCCCTATATTGCCACCAGAGGGAGCCTTAGACTATATAAGGGTGTGGGAGACGTAGCAGTAGGGTCTTTTCCAGACTGGAGTCTTGGAGAGCGCTAGGTCTTTGGTCTTTTGTCTTTTCTGTCTTTGGTCTTTGACATTCTGGAGATTCCTGTGAGATGACACAGACATTCGTTCAGACCTCCTGGAGTGATTCTGACTGTTAGTTCCCTATGAACGTGGAAAGTGACTCTCGGAGTGAGCGTGAAATCAGTCTGACGGAAGGTCCTGATAGCTACTCTGGACAGAGCCTATGAAGGAGCAGAAGGAAGGGAACTACAGTTATTTGTAACAATGAGTCGACTGAGAAACGGTCAGTGAGCTGTGGATAGAAGGAAGCTGGCGACTACACCTACTGTTGCCTGTGCTTATGTTAAGGGTGTGAGTAGGGCGACAGGCGAGTGGTAAAAGGAAGAAAGAGTGACTGAGGGGAAATAGCAACGATAGCTGACCTCCACTCTGCACTACTGGACACCGGGTCCGAAGCTTGCTAGTTCCTTCACGGCTAGTGGGAGAAAACCGGTGACCCTGCTGGACTTCAGGTCGCAGAGGGGCCCTTTTGTGCTGATACGTAACCGGAGTCAGGAAGAACAGGAGTCTAGCAGGACGCTGCAGACATAGACTTAGTTCTGTCCACAAGAAGGCTCCACCACAATGTCGGCCGGGCGTAGCTGTTCTATTCAGAGTTAAACTTCGCTTCATGCAAATAGGAACTCATACACATTGGAAGGAAGGAGGCCTCAAACCTACTCAGTGATTACCGTATGTGCATCCTCCACCCTGAGCAGCTTCCCGGGACATACCTGAAAATACCACCAGTAAAGGTATGGAAAGAGACTGACTTGTGTGTGTCTGCCTTATTGCCTGCACCCTGCACCGCCATATACTTTGAGGGATCCAGTCTCGCCTGTGGGAGACTTAACACCTTGCTGCCAATAACAACCCCTCAGAGGATTCACCCTGCAGCGCTGGTCACCCTGATCAGAAACCACAGGTGGCGCCACGAACAATTACTAAATCCCCTGTAAATATCCCCCTTTGAATGAGCGCTCAGGGCGAGCTGTGCTACCCGTGACCTCTCCCCCATTGAAGTGGACGGGCTCGGTGCCGAGTACCCCATAAGCCCTGGTACTTTGTGTGACTCATAAGCCATCTCCATATATAACAAACAGATAAAGTTGCACTCTGTAGTGCTATAGCATGTAAATATGAAATTTAAAATAGCATTACTGCTCTAGACAATAAATAAAAATGGAGATACTCAGCACATAATTTGGCCAATTCATACGTGCCCAGCCGCCAATGACAAGGCGATCTCCGGTTGCCGAGAATCTAATGTGAATCCTCTTCTAGGCAGAAGCTTGCTTTATGGGTAGGTAGGATCCTACTGCAATTAAAACCACCACAGGCTGATGGGTGGAGTGCTCAGTCAGAGAGCCAATATACAAATAACAAAAGACTGATCGTCACTTCCAGAAAACTGGTGTGAACAGGTGCGAACTTAAGGCCCTTTTACACTAAGCGAGAACCCTAGCGAGATCGCTGAAACGTCACTGATTTTGTGACGTAGCAGCGACCTAGCCAGCGATCTCGCTTAGTGTGACATTCAGCGACGATCAGCCTCCCTGCTGGGTGTCGCTGATCGTCGCTGAATGTCCTGGACCATTTTTTGATCGCTGGTCTCCCGCTGGCAAGCGCTCATCGCTGCGTGTGACAGGCGGGAGACCAGTGATAAGCAAGCGGGAGCTGGTAACCAATGTAAACATCGGGTTTCCATGCGCCGGGCTGCGCATGGAAACCCGATGTGTACGTTAGATACCAGCGCGCTGTTGCAGGGGAGCTGGTAACCAAGGTACATATCGGGTTTCTAAGCACCGCACGGTGCCTAGAAACCCGATGTGTACCTTGGTTACCAGCTCCCTGCACAAGCACGCTGGTATCTAAGGTACACAGCGGGTAACTAAGTGACGTGGGTCGCTTGTTACCGGCATAGTCGCTGTCCTGATCGCTGCCTGAGCTGCCTGTTTGGCAGCTCAGCAGCGATCATGTAGCGACACACCAGCGATCCTGACAAGTGCATATCGTTGTCGGGATCGCTGGTGAGTTGCTATATGTAACGGGACCCTTAGAGTAGCCATCTCTATACATTACAAATAAAGTTGCAGTAATGCCTTTCAATTCAAATTTCATATATTTCATGTTTACATGCTGCAGCACTACAGAGTGAAACGTTATCTGTTTTTTATTGTGTTTTCATCAGAGATGGCAAGGGAGCGCACTGTCACTGTGCATCGAAAAGAATATCGCACAGTGACAAGGGATCACAATCTGAGCATACATTGGAATTAACAACCGGCGCATGCTCAGTAGAGCAGGCTAATTAGCCCAGCCTCTGAAATGGACGTCACTGATGACCCCTCATTTCAGGGTGGGACACTACAGCTTTTGCCCCCCAATGACATCGTATTTGAGTATCCCAGCATGCAATGAGGATTCTGAAGCGAAGCATCAACATGGAAGTAGGCAAAACAAATAAATCAGTTCGATACAGTAAAGAGTGAGCGTTAGGAACCTTTTTTTTAAATGAAAGTGTATAAGAAAAGAAGTTAGATTATAAATAGACATTTATGACCAAAATCAATGTTTCGGACCACCCCTTTAAGTAAAAGTTTTGGAAGACCAACCCAAGTTATATAAATATGTATACTATACATAGCATCTTTCACACTTTTAGCACTCACATGAGAAATGCAGTCCTGCCTTACAGTCTCTTGCCATTGCTGCTTTCTGCCTCCACCCTTCACCTATTAAAACAGACCCTGGGGGCATCCTGCATTGACAATGCTAATCTGATACCTTCATAAAGTTAGCGTTTCCTTGGAATTCATAATGCTAAACAATGTGTATACACTGTGATTCACCCTGTTCATGAGGTTTTTTTTTCCAATATATCTTCAACGCATCATGCCAACAAGGGTTGGCATGATGGGCAGGTATCTCATTGACCAGTTTTACTGTTGACACATTTAGTAAATTGCGAATAGTTGATGCCAATGATCATTGGGGTACCTGGTTGATCTAGTACTCTGAAACCAATAGATGCAGACAGTGGTATAAGAAATTGTAAAGAATTTTGCACATTATATAATCAGAATTGCACAGGGGTAGGACTATATAGAGGTTCATGAATCGCCAACAATAATGTTTCTGACAATTTCTGTTTTTTAAAATCTGTAACAGGAAAAAAATAAGTGCAAATTATTTTCTGATATATCACAGATGCCTGTAGAAGTCTATATTGAAATATACAACAGCTGCAGACTTATGCTAGGGACCATCATGAAAAAACAGTGAGTGGCGCAGTGTTAAGTGTTACAGTTTGTTGATATGTGTGTAGTTCCTATCTAGACTGTACTGTGTGACCTCTTTGACTTGTGGCAATTCTGTCCTGCAATCCTTAATGTTGTGATGATACAAAAAATGGTTGATGTGTGTCTTAAGAAAAACAGTCAATTCACCTATAATGGTTGAGCGCTAAAAACATATCTCGGAAGCTGAAATCTCCAACAGCAGCTCTCTTGCCCCAAATGTAAAATATGTAAAAGTG
>VIAB01014178.1:24074-38575 GCA_009801035.1 Oophaga pumilio | reverse complement strand
CTCACAGTTTGCCCCATGTCTCACAGTTTGCCCCATGTCCAGCAGTCTTCCCCCATGTCTCACAGTCTGCCCTCATGTCCAGCATTCTGCCCCTATGTCCAGCATTCTGCCCCCATGTCCAGCATTCTTCCCCCATGTCCAGCATTCTTCCCCCATGTCCAGCATTCTGCCCCATCATGTCCAGCATTCTGCCCACATCATGGCCTGCATTCTGCCCACATCATGGCCTGCATTCTGCCCCCATCATTACCAGCATTCTGCCCCATCAAGGCCAGCATTCTGCCACCATCCTGGCAAGCATTCTGCCCCCATCATGGCCAGCAGTCTGCCCCCATGTCTCACAGTCTGCCCTCATGTCCAGCATTCTGCCCCCATGTCCAGCATTCTTCCCCCATGTCCAGCATTCTTCCCCAATGTCCAGCATTCTGCCCCATCATGTCCAGCATTCTGCCCCCATCATGGCCAGCATTCTGCCCCCATCATGGCCAGCATTCTGCCCCCATCATGGCCAGCATTAAGTCCCCATCAAGGCAGGCAGCATTCTTCCCCATGTGTCCAGTGAGTCTGTCCCCCGGCCTGCAGCCCAATAAAAAAAAAAACACACGTTCTCTTCTTACCTTTCCGTGCTCCAGCGCCAAAGTTCCCTCCACAAGCACGCACTCGCCGGCGACTGACAATGACGTCAGATGCCGGCTACGTGTGCGCTGCGGCCGACGTCAGCTGCCAGCCTCCGATTGGCTGGCGGCTGTTAACTATTGATGTGCGGGCACCCGCACGTCAATAGCATTAAACTGCCACAGCGCACCGCTGTCAGGGCAGTAATGCCCTGATGGCGGACCTGTGGTGGGCCCCCCCACACCACTGGGCCCTGGTCGGTAGCCCAGATTGACCCTCTGGTATTCCGCCCCTGGGCACCTCTGCTTCTGAGGATAAGTTCATCTGAGTCACCAGCCTCAGAAATTGCAGGTTTACAGCAGCTCAGATTAGAGACCAGGTCAATGCCACACAGAGTTCTAGCAGCAGACACATCTCTACAACAACTGTTAAGATGAGACTTTGTGCAGCAGGCCTTCATGATAAAATAGCTGCTAGGAAACCACTGCTAAGGACAGGCAACAAGCAGAAGAGACTGTTTGGGCTAAAGAACACAAGGAATGGACATTAGACCAGTGGAAATCTGTGCTTTGGTCTGATGAGTCCAAAATTGAGATCTTTGGTTCCAACCACCGTGTCCTTGTGCGACGCAGAAAAGGTGAACGGATGGACTCTACATGCCTGGTTCCCACCGTGAAGCATGGAGGAGGAGGTGTGATGGTGTGGGGGTGCTTTGCTGGTGACACTGTTGGGGATTTATTCAAAATTGAAGGCATACTGAACCAGCATGGCTACCACAGAATCTTGCAGCGGCATGCTATTCCATCCGGTTTGCGTTTAGTTGGACCATCATTTATTTTTCAACAGGACAATGACTCCAAACACACCTCCAGGGCTATTTGACAAAGAAGGAGAGTGATGGGTGCTATGCCAGATGACCTGGTCTCCACAGTCACCATACCTGAACCCAGTCGAGATGGTTTGGGATGAGCTGGACCGCAGAGTGAAGGCAAAATGTCCAACAAGTGCTAAACATCTCTTGGAACTACTTCAAGATTGTTGGAAGATCATTTCTGGTGACTACCTCTTGAAGCTCATCAAGAGAATGCCAAGAGTGTGCAAAGCAGTCATCAAAGCTAAAGGTGGCTACTTTGAAGAACCTAGAATATAAGACATAATTTCAGGTCTTACACACTTTTTTGTTAAGTATATAATTCCACATGTGTTAATTCATAATTTTGATGCCTTCAGTGTGAATGTACAATTTTCATAGTCATGAAAATACAGAAAAATCTTTAAATGAGAAGGTGTGTCCAAACTGTTGGTCTATATATATATATATATATATATATATATGTGTATTTCTGTTTTGAAGATTATTTTGTTTCAAATTGATGTGTACAGTTTTGTTTTAAAATGCGATTTTAACATGAGCTTTTACAATAGTTTTACAATAGAGAGAACTGCTGTATGTAAAAGCTCATGTTAAAATCGCATTGCATACGGATTGTATACGCATGTCATACGGATGTTCCGTTGCAAAATTGCACGGAAATCCCATGACACTCGCATGTCACTCATCCATACCCTAAGTCACAGACTGCGCAGGCTTCCTCAAACTGCCTTGCAGCCATCCCATGACATGATGTAGCGCCACCAAACCAATTAGATATACATGGTATAATTGTTGTTGGTTCAAAATAAAGATTATTACTAAAGATAATTTTTATTTTTAGGATTAAACTATTATTCTAAATGGTAAAACTTTGCTTTATATTTTGAAATATTGTTTTAGGAGCTAATGAATTTTTAACACATACATATTTTTTAATTGTTTTCATACATGGTAATTATATTAGTATAAGTTTTAACACTTTCATTTTTTGTACTATCTTATTGTACTATGCTTTTGCTGTCACCCAGCTGAATGCAAGTACAAAACATGTGGGCATACTTAACATTTTTCCAAACTACTTCTCTATGGACCGATAACATTCTGAGGTCCTTGTCGGATATGCTTATTTCGAAAGATAATTAAATTTTCTAGCCTCATCTTGCAAAATATTCAGCTTATATTTTTATCTCCTGAAGCAGAAAAAAACATGACAAAGTGATAATCGTATTTTTAATTGAGCACACTGGAAAGGAACTCTAACGGTAACTAATTACTTTTCATCTTGAGTAGCTAACTTGTAACATGACAGCCACTAGTAACTGTGACTAATTATTTTTTATTAGAACAGTTACAACAGGGTGATTTCAACTGAGTGCAAATTTAAGAGGAGGGGGGAGTTTGGTTACATATTTAACATGTTATAGTGCTCTGATTAAAATCTATAGTCTTTGCAGATATGCAGTATAGGAATATGTAAATGGAAAAGCTGTTCTCTGAATATAGTAACAATAAAACAATAATAATTTATATTTACATAGCACCAACATTTTCCGCTACACTTTACAATTCAGATGGAGCATGTGCAAATAATATCAGACACTACATAGTAACCCATAGTTCATCAATTCAATCAAGTGAAGACCCTGCCTCACAAGAGCTTACATTTAATAGGAAATAGAGGACAATTTATAAGAAACACACTGTACTGTTCAATAATACCTAATTACAATCACAATTTGATCACCCTAAACCACGGGCATGGTCTAGGGTGACCAGGTACGTGACGTCATTGAGCCGATGGTGCACAAGATAAGAGCCCTACCAGGCTGCCTGAAGCTTGCCTTATGATACAGGGACCAGTACCATACTTTCTGACCCACCTGGTAGGTCCTTTCACAAGTGTTCTGGTCGTACCAGCGCTTCTGGTCAGCCTGAGCCTGGGCCATATTGTCCTGCACCAACCGCAACAAGACCGTCATATTGTCCACAAAGCGCACGACATACACCTTCCCATGCCTCTTTAACCAGAGCAAGGGGCCCTCGTACCTGTCATACAGGATCTCGAAGGGGCGAACCACGTTTAGGCCTGGTGAGCCTCCCGGTAGTCAAATAGTTGGTGAGGGAGGTACCACTCCCAGTCACCTCCGTCGGAGTCAACCAAGCATCTGCTTGAGGTTGCCATTGAACCGCTTGCACAGACCATTAGTTGGCGGATGGTATTGGCTGGCCACCTGATGTTACACCTGTATTTGCTTACAAAGGGACTCCATCAGCTTGCGACATGAACTGGGTCCCTCGATCGGTGAGCATTTCTTGGGGAAATCCAACTCTGGAGAAAATCTCCAGTAAAGCGATGGCCACCTTGTCGGCCCGAGTGGACGACAACGCTACCACTACTGGGTACCGGGTGGCATAATCCACTATTTTTAGTATGTAGCGTTTCCCGGAGCCTGTGGGAACGTACAGCAGTCCGATGAGATCCACAGCCACTCTCCGGAAAGGCCCGTCAATGATGGGCAATGGCACCAGTACGGCTTTGGGGTGCCGCCCCGCCTCCCCCACTCTCTGACAGGTGTCATACGATCGGCAGTAGGCAGCCACATCGGTCCCCATTTTAGGCCAGTAGAAATGCTGGGCTAGCCTGGCTCTAGTCTTAGCAATCCCTAAGTGTCCGGCCATCAGAACCTCATGTGCGATCCGCAGCAACTCAGCCCGGAACGGATAGGGTACCACTAACTGTCGGTCCCTAGGCATTGCCTCTGATGACTCTTGCTGAACTGACACCCGGTACAGCCGTCCCTGGTTCCAGACCACCCGCTCGAGGTCTGAGTCCGTTAAAGACTGTGTCACCTTCTCCTTAAGGGCCTTCTGGCTGTTGTCGGCTTCCAACGCTGCCTGAAACCCCTGACTAGACGTGGCCAGAATGGACGAAACTACCACATCTTCTGTCATTTCCCCAGGACCGGTCTCCAGGCCTCCCTCTGGCTCAGCTGCCACTTGGTCGGAAGGGGGAAGGCCATCGGACCTCCGTGAGGCTCCTTGGGCTCCAGCACTCCCACTCCTTGTAACAGTGGCCACGACCTCTGTAACCCTGGGTAATGCCTGTCTCCCCTTGACTTCCACACAAGTCGCCGAGCCAGTTGGACCAAACTGGTCTCCTGGCATCCTGGGTGTGGGGACCTCCTGCCCTGGGGCCTTACCTGAAAGCTCCACCTCTCCTGTGACAGGTGACAGCCCCAACCCCATTGGCACGTTCCCTTTCCTTAAGCTGCCCAGAACCCAGCAGTTTGGACTCATCTAGGGGTCCTACAATCCCTGCCACAGCCCCTCCCACCAACTCTGATTCTGACCTTGAAGTTGCCTGCCCCACACCTCTCCCTCCAGAGCACACTGTGTCATCACACCTGAGGGCATTCTCACACCTTCCTGTGTCTTCTGGCTCTGTCTCATCTGCACACTCTGCATGTGTCCTGTCAGCACAGGAGTGACTCTAAAGGGTATGCCACACTAAACAAGAACGCTAACGAGATCGCTAAAAAACGTCACTATTTAGCGATCTCGTTAGTGACGTTGTTGTGTGTGGCATATAGCAACGACGTGGCCTCTGCTGTGATCTCGTTCATCGTTCACTAGCGTTCTGGACCGTATTTTTATCGTTGGCGTCCCGCTGGTGAGCATATATCGCTGAGTGTGGCACCTTTTTGTGAGCGATGTGCGGTGTTTTTGTACCGCCAAAGTCGTTAAGGAGATCGCTAACCGCGATAGCGTCCTTAACGACATCGCTAAATTAGGCAGCTACTAGCGATATTGAAACGATCCCGCTAGCGATCGCATTAGTATGCGTCGTTATCATGATCGCTAGCGGGATCGTTAAGTGTGGCAGTACCTTAAGCTCCCACCTCCCCCTTGATGCAGAGGGAACAGGCAACCCACTTACATTATGAGCAGTAGACAAATCAGTACTCAGTGGGGGACCAGGCCTTAGGGTCATGGAAGCCACATACTAGGACACTAGCCGCCCCAAATCTGTCCCAAGTAAAACACTCATGGGAATATTCACAGACACTCCCATCTCCCACATTCCCCTCCTTGTTCCCCAGTCCAGATGAACCTTGGCAACAAGCAGCACCGGTTCAATGCCTCCAATCCAGGAGATGGCGAGGGTTTTTCTGGGTAACAAGTCCTGGAGGGACACCATCTCAGGCCGCACGAGGGTCATCTCAGTGCCGGTGTCCCACAGTCCCAAAGCAGCGACGTGGTTTACGGTGATGGGCTGCTAATTGTCACGGGACCTCCCACCACCCCCACCCACACACATGACAGGGGCCAGTTTTAGGGATGAGGAAGGGGTCTTGTGGCGCTGGGGACACATGGCCCTGAAGTGTCTGGGTTGGTTGCAGAGGTGACACCTCCTGCGTTCTACCCCTGGCCTGGAGAGGGAAACAGATAGGAGCGCCCCCTTGCATTCTTGGGGCTGGGGAAACAGTGACATGATGAGTCTTACCCCCTCTCTAGGTGCTGTGGGTGGCCAGCTTGGCTTCAAAGGCCCGATTGTTGGCATAGTCATCTGTCAGAGCGGCTGTAGCAGCGGCTCATTTTGGTTTCCGGTCACGGAGGTATTGCTGAAAATCCTCTGGGCAGTTCCACAAGAATTGTTTCATGACCAACTCCTCCTGGATCTCCTGGCTGGTGGTGAGCTCCAGGCCCTTGGTCCAGTGCTCTGCAGCTCTCATAAGGACCCGTGTCCCGGAACTTCCTGCATTAAGACTCCGGGATGAGGTTGAACTGCAGGATTAGGGCCTGTTTGATGCTCTCATAGTCCTGTTCCTCCACGGCAGGTAAGTCCCCCAAAAACTTCCAGAGACTTACCCCTTAAACGGGGAGTCAGGTACTTGGCCCACTGATCTGAGGCCAGATGGTGCTGCTGGCAGGTCCACTCAAAGGCCCTCAGAAAGGAGTCCAGGTCTCCATCCTTCTTCAGTAAGGGGATATCCTCAGCTCGGACCTTGAATGTCTTGGGTTACGGAGGTGCTGTGGTGGGCCGTATGAGACACTGTCGAGCCAACTCCATCTGATGCTGTCGCTCTGCAGCCTCATGGTGTTCCACCACCTCGCGCTCTGCTTGGCGTTCTGCCGCCTCCCGCTCTGCCTGGTGTACTGCTACTTTCAGGAGGGCTGCATAGGATTCCTCGCACCCCACTTCGAGGCTCGCCAGGGCAGCTTGAAAGAGGGCCTCTGATCTGAGCTGTCCAGGAAGAAGGGCAGTAGGAGGGCGTTCTCCTGCAGTGTAGTGCACTGGTGGCGAGATGATTGGGGAGCCCGGAATGGACCCCCCTGGTTCACCCCTTCTTCGGAACCAGTACATTAATTTTCCGCATTACGGGCTAGCTCCGCCGCCATCATTTTTGTCCAGCTTTGAGTGCTTGCAGCTAGTCTTTTCAGCCCTCAGTCATGGACACAGCAGCAACCCGAGCACCCACACCTCTACAGTACTTGCACTCGGACTGTCCAGTGCTGAGCTGATCTTAAGACCCCACCAGCAAAAGCTACTGCTAGTAGTCCTTAGTGTCTGGGAGTAGGGATCCCACGCACACAATTATCTCGATCCCACTGCGCTGCCACCAATCTGTGAGTGATCTCACAGAGAAGGGGGTCGACTTCGCTCACCTTGGGGGGAGGGGAGAGAAGGACCTATCAGGGGTCGGCTCTCTGGCGCCACCACTTGCCACAGGTCAGTCAGGGAACTGCACCGAGGCCAAATAGTTGCCAGAAAGGCTTCCCTTATAGGGACGAGTTAATGAGACGCTCCCAGTGAGGGGGGATATATATCACCAGTCCTGGCTGGGGATATATATATAAACCTCTCGGCTGTCACTGGCAGAGTTCCTCACTAAAATACGGTATTCTGCCACCAGTTTCTCGTTTCAAATAAGCCCTGTCTGACAGCAGGCTTATATCGGGTCAGGAACCCACCTGGGTAGCATATCATATAACCAACAGAGCATGCGGATGTGGGGATTCATGGATCGAGATAATAGAGCAGCCCAAGATTAATTTTATATTTAATAGCCTAAAAGGCGCACTAGAAATATACAAGCATATATTTACAGAATAATATACAGGTATGCAGTCAGAAGTGTAGTACAAAGGATAGTGTATACATAGGTTGCAATTACCATGTTATGTAGCATGTGACCACAGGGAGGCGCTGATGGATCACAGGTCCAAATCTTAGTTACAGGCTTTCTTAGCTCCATCTGATAATGGGTCCTCCGGCCAAAAGAATACTAAAACTATGCTCCAAGTGAGGAGATGACACTTGTCTCCTTGGTTGCTCCCCCCACAGTCTGCGCCCACCCCTGAGCTTGTGCAGCATCTGTCCTCCCATCTCTGAGAGTATGATTTTCAGTCCAGAACCGTGAAGGGCCCACAACTTTCCACCCAAAGCTCTGAATGGAATGGCAGCAGTGCCTCTGGATTTGGCTGGATTTTATCTGCACATGAAGTCCAAATTTGCCAACCATATGTAATTCCTGGTGGCTAAGCTTTATAACTCCATAGCACAGAGTGTTACAACTGGCTGCTGGGCATGGGCGAATGGGGGAAGGAATGACGATTCAGATGATGTGCTCGGCTAGGCTCAGAGATATTGCATTCTGTTATTATAGGTCATTTTCCAGGTTCAATACCTCATAGCCTTGCTGTGATTTGTTGTACGACGATGAATATCCATCTGCTTCGTCACACAAAAGGGCCAGCTGGCTTGCAGCTGCAGAAGTTTTTACACCTTGGTGTTATCAGCTTCAAAGGTTTGTTCTTGGTTTTTAATTAAAGATAAACACTGCATGGCTTTTTATGGCCTTTGGGAATGGAACGGTGGGGGCACATTTCAGGAGTGGAAGGAGTTGTTCTGAACTTAAAATCCAAAATGGATCCTTCCTTGTCCATCACAAGCTGAAATACCTCTTTAAATATTGCTAACACTAGTGATGAGCTAACGCGCTCGCCACTACTTGCTACTCACCCGAGTATCACGGAGCTCGGTGTACTCGGCGAGCACCGAGCATTTCTGGGATTACTCGGTGGGAACTGGGGTCTCCACCCACATTTTTTTGGTGGACTTTACAGAACCAATCACAATGCAGGGATTGTCTGCCAGGCAATGAAACGCCACAGCCATCTTTTGTTGTGGTCGTGCAGCGATTGGCTGGCTACACAGCATCATCAGGGTATAAAAGTCCGGATGCCGCCCTGCTCGCCACATTCAGCTCCGGATTGAGATAGCGTAGGGAGAGCTGCTGCCGAGATAGGGTCAGATTTGGGGATTTCTTAGTGTGGGGTCTACCATCCTAAACTACTCAAATCCAGATAGACCAACAGTACTTCTAAGGACTAATTCCAGAGTATACAGGTTCCAGTGTTAGGTAGACAGGGGAGTGTACTTCGCTCTATACACAACAGTGCAAGGCCTGCAGGCACTGTATGTGTGTATATAGATCATTGCATACATCAAGAGGGTCCATTCCCTTCCTGTGTTCTGGTGCTGCTGCTGCTACCTGTATGATATATTGGCTGTATATAGCTAGCCCTAGGTGTAATTGGAACACAGGCCACACATTTTTCAGTGTGGTATCTCCATGCCAGCTCATATCTGTGAGTGCTCAAAGTTTGGCCAGTTTACGTCAGTTTTATTTTTTTTTGTCCTGGGTGTCACTGTACTGATATACTATAATAACGTGCAGGTGCAGGGTATGTCACCACGGAACAGAGCCAGATCAACAGTAAAAAGGATTTATTTACAAGGATAAGATTCTCCTCGCAGGGAGAAAATAGTGGGGATTAAACTAATATTATACCAGTATATTATCCAGCATGTGAGGTCTTAAAACGAGTAATCAAACAGTCGAGCAGAATAACTATAATTAATAGGAGTTTCAGGAAACTTATCAGTCTGAAGAAATCTTGCCCTCGCAGAGACGTCCTCTCCAACGTAGACGCTGACAGCAGCGGCACTTGTAGTCTCTGTGAGCGCTGTAGTCTCTCTGAAATGGTAACGAGGTTTTCAAGGGTTAATGTGGAAGTCAGGAAAAGACTGTGAAAACTAAGTCTTCCCTGCTCTGAGTCTCAGCTTCAAAACTAACAGTCTCTCCGCCGGAACTAGGCTCAGTCTTTGATTAAGCTTCTCTGCTGGGGTCAGGGGCTCTGACCCGTAACTGCCTGTGCTGCTACTATGCAAGCGAGTCTCCGTCCCCGGGCGGTCAGGAGGGAGTCAGGTTTCAATCTCTGGGGACTCTACATTCAGGTACTCACAGTCAGCAGCAAGCCTGTTCCGTCCCTCTGTGTTAGCTCTCACGCAGGGAGGAATTCCCCCTCCCTCGCGTGCAGCTGTCTGTTCCTCTGACTGCCGCACACACTCCTCTCTGGTCAGCGTGTCAAACTCTCCCGCCCTCAGTCTGTCTCGCTTCCTGTCTCCGTCTGCAAACGTCCCCCCTGGGAAAACTGCTGTGCAGCACCATGGTTTCGAATACGGAGCAGAGGAGGCAACCCCGTTCTGACTCTTTCTGTGCTTCACCCCCTTACATTCTTCCACTCTTTTTGCTCACCATTCCACGGGTGAGAGTTTCTGAAGTCCTGTTGACAATCTTCAAATCCCTGCGCAATCTGCTGCCAGATGAACCCATCCTGATTGTAACGAACGGGGGGTAAACCAGCCGTTGAACATTCAGAGCGTCTCAGCTCAGCAGGGACAACGGTGTCAGCTGTTGTGGGAGGAACGGGAGTCGGGGCCACTGCTGGCATGTTGGTAATTTCAGGCTCCGGCCCTGTTTCCAGGTTCCCTGGGGGAAATTGGGTTTCTTCCCCATCTTCAACATCAACATTTATCACTGGTACGGCCGATGAGGGTACTGGAGCCAATTGAACTGGTTCGGGATCTCTAGACAAACAAGGATGCAGCATATTCCGATGCAGCGTGCGAGTGGGAGCCCTTCTTCCGTTTCTGGCTGGACCTCATAGACAGGACTCTTGTTGCCAAGTCGCCACTTCAACCTGTAAGGCCTTTTCTCCCACCGGCACTCCAATTTTTTGTGTGGGTGCTTTTCCCTCACGAAGACTCAGTCTCCAGGCAACAGAGCTGTCACTTTTAGAGGCGTGACTTGAGGATGTTCCAATTCCTGCAGCCGGTCCTTCACTAGCCGATGGATAGTCCGTAGCCGACGACAGTGTTCTTGAGCCCAGGAGTACACCCCATCCATGGGTAGTCCTCTTCGGGCTCCAACTCCAACAATTCCTTCCCGGACCGTCCGAAGAACAGAAAGTAGGGTGTGAAGCTGGTGGTGCTATGTTTCCGATTGTTATACACCCACACCAATTCAGGGATGAATTCAGTCCAACGTGCCTTCTGATCCTCTTCTAGTGTCCTCAGCATCTGGATAAGGTGCGGTTAAATCTCTCATAAGCTCCGTTCCCCTGTGGATGATAAGGAGTTGTCCGGGACTTATTGATTTTGTACAGCTGGTTGCAGCTCCTCCATCACTTTTCAGTGGAAGCAGGCCCCCTGATCAGAATGGATACATTTGGGGCACCCGTACACCTGAATGAAGTGTTTGCAGATTGCATGAGCAGCAGACTCGGCAGTCTGGTCCTGTGTTGGTGTCACTACGACAAACTTAGTAAAATGGTCAATCATCACCAAACAGTGCTCATAGCCTTGGTATGCTGGTCCAATGGTCAGATAGTCTATGGCCAGTAGAACCATAGGGCCAGAGGACTTCACCGTCTCTGTGGGGGCCCGTTGTTCTGGAGGTTTGACCAGTTCACAACTCCGACCCTGTTGACTGACCCTTTCCATGCCGTTCCTCAGATTGGGATGATAGAACAGGCGCTGCAACCACTGAAAGGTTTTTTCCAGCCCGAAGTGCGCTCCTTTTTCATGCGCTTCGGTAGCTACCTGGTCTACCAGGGACGAAGGGGATAACCATCTGCCAGACAAGGCCGAGCTCAGATTGGAGGAACATTCTTCGCAACCGCTGTCTTTACCACTGACGCAGCATCCTCAGCATCTCAGGTGAGGCAAACCTCCTCTCGCTTTGACTGGGCCCCTGTCTAGACAAGACCCACCATCTCAGGTGGGCTATCTCCTTATCCTCCTGCTGTATTCGGACCCACTTATCACGGGGCTGCTCCAGCAAATTCACACGTGCTTCTTCTTGACCAGTCTCACACATAGCTGCCACCATCCTGGCAGTCTCCCCAAAGTTTGGGACTTCCACGGCATCCAGCTCTTCTTCCCAACTGGGCGCTGGTTTGCGATAATTCACTCGAGAAAGGGCATCAGCATGAACATTCTCTGCTCCTCTCTTTTAGAAGATTCTGTATAGGAATTTGGCCATCCGGGCTACCCATCGTTGCTCTAGTGCCCCTAACTTAGCGGTTTCTAGATGAGCCAGCGGACTGTTATCTATACGTACGTGAACTTCTGAGCCAGTCAAATACTCCGCAAACTTCTCAGTCATCACCCACGCCAGCGCCAACAGCTCCAGTTTGAATGAACTGCAGTTTTCTAAATTCTTTTCCGAATTGTGTAGAGACCGACTAGCGTATGCTATGATGCGCTCTTTTCCGTCCTGCATCTGGGATAGCACTACTCCGAGCCTCTGTAGACTCCCATCAGTGTGTAAGATGAACGGATGCATAGGCCAGCACAGGGGCCTCCTTCAAAGCCTTCTTCAGGGCTAGAAATGCTTCTTCCTGACTCTTTCCCCACTGTATGTTCCTGTTTTTGGCACAAGAGGGTACTCCGTTCAACAGCTCCAAAAGAGAATTTGCAAGGTGGGTAAAGTCTTTTACGAAGTGTCGGAAGTATCCGGTGAGTCCCAGAAATGCACGTACATCTTTCATAGTTTGTGGGGTTGGCCACTCTTGTACCGCAGCGATCTTCTCCTGAGAAGGCCTCACTCCCTCAGCAGAGACAACATGCCCCAAGTATTCAGTCTCAGTCCGGAAGAGGTGACACTTCTGAGGTTTCACTTTCAACCGATACTTCTGTAGCCGACTCAGAACCTGCTCCAGCCTCTGCAGATGTTCTTCAAAGGTTGGGGCAAAGACGATGATATCGTCCAAGTAAATCAAAGTGGCTTCAAAGTTCAGGTACCTCAAACATCTCTCCATGAGGCGTTCAAACATTCCTGGGGCATTGGCTAGGCCGAAGGGCATGCGGTCGGACTCGTACAGTCCCATTGAGAGTATGAAGGCTGTCTTAGCTCGGTCTCGCTCGAACATTGGTACTTGCCAGTAACCGCTGGCCAGATCTAACGTGGAAAAGTACCTGGCATTCCCCAGCGCCAGCAGAGACTCCTCTATCCTTGGCAGTGGATGCAAGTCTCGCACTGTGCAAGCGTTGAGCTGGCGGTAGTCCACACAGAAGCGTAGGGACAGGTCCTTCTTCCTCACCAAGAAAATGGGAGCAGCCCACGGGCTCTGACTCTCACGTATAACTCCCTTCTTCAACATTTGCGACAGCATCCCATTCACCTCCTGGTACATCTGTGAGGGTATCTGGGGGTACCGTTCCCGGATTGGTGCCATATCCTCTGTGGGTATTTCATGGGTGATGGCCGTGGTGCGCCCAAAGTCGTCTTCATTTTTGGCAAACACTTCCTGGTATTTTCCCAACAAGGCTTCCACCTGGGGCACCTGCTGAGGGGTCAGTTCTAAGAGCTCTGCCCTCATGTGTTCTAGTATTCGTCGCCCTTCCTGCAGCCTCCGCCTTGACTGTCACCAGCCACGGATCTTCTGTCCTTGCAGTCAACTGTACGGTTTCAGTTGGAACCAGCTCATCTGGGAGGCCCAGGACATGGGCGACTTCACTCCTGGGGGGTAAAGTTGCATCCGTCTCCCCCAAGTTTAAACAGCGTTTTAGGACAGTGCCATCCTGCACGGTAGCCAGGGTCCGAGCGACCATTATTCTCGACAGCAACTGGTCGGCTCTGCTGGGTTCAATTTGAACCTCCACCTCCTCCAGCAGAATACCAGTTTGAACAGGTAGGGAGAGCACAGTCTGTTCAGGGGGTAATACTCGATTAACAGAGGCGGGTGCGATGACTTTGCGGAGTTCCTTCCCATCACTGTATGTTTCCCGGACCTGAGCTGTCCGTATCAGTTGTTGAAAGAGCCTTCTCTGAGGGGTTTAGATGCTTCATTGCTGCAAGAACTGCTCTGGGGACTCGATGAACAGAAGGCTCCCAAGATCTTTAAGCACAATCATGCCCAGGGTCACGGTATGGTCTCTAGCTGCTTCTCCATCCACCAGTACTATGCCTCTTCTCCCTACATCTTTACCGCAGACTTCTATATTCATCCACACCACCCCTGCGACCAGGATGGGTAAGTGATTGGCCACCATAAGTTTGATCACTGGGCCCCGTTCTGGCCGTAGTGCCTCGGTGAAGTGATGGCAGAAATATCCTTCAGGCATGGTGGTCACTTGTGAGCCGGTGTCTGCCAGGCACAGCACTGCTCTTCCATTGATTTCAGCCCAGACCAGGGGGCATGTGGAAACAAGGTTGGTGGGAGTTTTACTACTCTTCCTCCAATCTTCACGCTCCGGGTGGCGTCCCTCGGGCTCGGAGCCACCTAGTTTAACTGATGGTGCGGTGATGGTCGGCTCTGATGGGGACACCACTGGGCGATGTGTCCAGGCTCTCCACAAGTATAACACGTAAGAGGGCTTCTCTTCCAGGTAGCAGCAATCTCACGCCGGGGGGCAGCTTCTCTTCCTCGTACCAAAGGGCCGGACTCTACCGCCCGAGTCCTTCTTGAGGCTGCCATTTCTTCACGGACCTGTCTAATCTCCGCCTTCAGGTCTTCCATCCATTGAGGGAGAGTGTCTGCAGTGGTGGTTACCTCACTACTCCGTACCTTCCCCATTGGCCCTGTCACTCCCTGCTCTTGCTCTCGCACATGCGCATCACTGCCAACTAGTGTTGAGCGATACTGCTCGGGATCGAAAAAT
>VIAB01014177.1:34213-44412 GCA_009801035.1 Oophaga pumilio | reverse complement strand
CTCTGGTGGGCCCAAGGTGTTCCAGTCCGACGCTGGCTTCAACCATAATTCCCCTTAAATTTTGAGGGGTGAGGTGATGGTATAACAAAAAACAAATGCGCTTTTCAAACAAACTGAAAATATATCAGCTGAAATCACCATCACAATGGCTGGATACTTCAGAAGGAACTTTAATATATCATTATTTCTTACCCACATTTTAGCTCAAAAGTTAATAACAATAATTTGCCACTTGCTGGAATATTCTTTGTATTGTAGAGATATTTCTTTTTTGAATCACCACTATTATTATTCAGCTGAAGTCAGGATGGAAGAAATTATATCAGTTTGTATTATTTATTGGAATTTTTGTGTTTTTATAGAAAAATAAGTGGTGAAGACTTAGTCATGTAAATATGTCCATGACAGTTGTACAAAAGTTCTAAATTCCAGGCACTTTATCGGAAATTTGTATATATATTCAGTGACCCCTTTATTATCTATGGCTGTAAAGCTGCTCATTAATGTACAAATCTAACATTGACTCAAAAGCATGAAAGCATGCAGACAAGACATGTGATTCTGAATGGAGAAAAGCAATTTTGGATTTCTCTTTTGCTAGTTTAAACCAGAAAAGTAAAGCTTTACTGGACACAGACTCACAAAAGCTTGCAGTCGAAAATTAGTTTAGCAAACTTGTTTTGGTAAATCTTATTTTCTTGAGTACCTTAAAGAAGTATTGCCATCAAAGTTTATATCCTCATAATATATTGCAGTCATCATATTATATAGCACTGTGCACTTACAATTGCTCATTTTGCCTTTCTACCCAGTAAATTTGTCTCTTTTCTCTGCTCTCTGTAGAAACAGGAAGTTTCTTTTCCCTCCAGAAATCATTCCCCTCTTTAACTCCTGACACTTCCGCTCCTTCTTTCCCCTGCCAGGTACTTTTGCAGTGACTCATGAGTCATATAGGGAAACTTGACCTCCTGATTTGACATTGAGCTTTGAAGGATTCAACTAGTCAGTTTTAAATCACGTGATATCATAGACCTAATGGAAAAAATGAAGAATTGAGCAGAAGGACAAAATGAGTAATTGTAAGTACACAATGCTATATAATAAGGCTGCAATACATTAAGAGGATAAAAAATTTGATGTGAGTGCTTCACATCAGGCACTTATCCTCTCCAGTGTCAACAATTGAATTGGTGCTTAATAAAGACATTTACTGGGCTGAAATGTTACATTATGTATTTGTCATATTACATTTTTACTTAATTTTTTACACTCCTTTTGGATACTGTTGATTTGTCTGTGGATGGTACTTTAGACCATGTAGGATTCTTTGGTCTGCTTTAGTCACGAGGTTGAACACAAATTAATGATTGCCTACTCCTTCCCAGGATCCATCTTAAACCCTTCAAGCCAATACAATGAACCCCGAGAGCGATATTTCTTGAACAGAAGAAGTACATTTCTCCAATTTATCAAACAAAGAATTTTCTCTAAGATTTTGTAAAACAAAACGGACATGTTCATAGTGCAAATTCAAATCAGGGAAAAAATTGCCATCCAGGTATACGCATTGGTTAACCCAAAAGGCATGACGAGAATTGCAAATAGACCCTCAGATGTTAAAAACACTGGTTTCCACTCATCACCTTTTCGGATCCGGATCAGATTCTAAGCCCCGCTAAGATTTAGATTATAAGACCATTTAGCCCCAGTAAGCAGATTATATACAGTGGGTACGGAAAGTATTAAGACCCCTTTAAAATGTTCACTCTTTGTTTCATTGCAGTCATTTAGTAAATTCAAAAAAGTTCATTTTTTTCTCATTAATGTAGACTCTGCACCCCATCTTGACTGAAAAAAACAAAAATGTAGAAATTTTTGCTAATTTATTAAAAAAGAAAAATTGAAATATCACATGGTCATAAGTATTCAGACCCTTGCTCAGACACTCATAGTTAAGTCACATGCTGTCCATTTCCCTGTGATGCTCCTAGAGATGGTTCTACTCCTTCATTGGAGTCTAGCTGTGTTTAATTAAACTGATAGGACTTGATTTGTATGTAGGCACATACCTGTCTATAAAAGACCTCACAGCTCACAGTGCATGTCAGATCAAATGAGAATCATGAGGTCAAAGAAACTGGCCAAGGAGCTCAGAGACAGAATTGTGGCAGGGCACAGAACTGGCCAAGGTTGCAAAAGAATTTCTGCAGTACTCAAGGTTCCTAAGAGCACAGTGGCCTCTAAAATCCTTAAAAGGAAGAAGTTTGAGACCACCAGAAATCTTCCTAGACCTGGCCATCCAACCAAACTGAACAATCATAGGAGAAGAGCCTTCGTGAGAGAGGTAAAGAAGAACCCCAAGATCACTTTGGCTGAGGTAAACAGATGCAGTAGGAAGATTGGAGAAAGTTCCACAAAGTCAATTATCACTGCAGCCCTCTACCAGTTGGGCATTTATGGCAGAGTAGCCTGACAGAAGCCTCTCATCAGTGCAAGACATATGAAAGCCTGCATAGAGTTTGCTAAAAAACACATGAAGGACTCCCAGACTATGAGAAATAAGATTCTCTGGTCTGATGTGACAAAGATAGAACTTTTTGGTGATAATTCTAAGCGCTATGTGTGGAGAAAACCAGGCACTGCTCATCACCTGCCCAATACAATCCCAACAGTGAAACATGGTGGAGGCAGCATCATGCTATGGGGGTGTTTTTAAGCTGCAGGGACAAGACGACTGGTTGCAATTGAAGGAAACATGAATGCGGCCAAGTACAGAGATATCCTTGATGAAAACCTTTTCCAGAGTGCTCTGGACCTCAGACTTGGCCGAATTTTCACCTTCCAACAAGACAATGACCCTAATCACACAGCTAAAATAACAAATGAGTGGCTTCAGAACAACTCTGTGACCATTCTTGACTGGCCCAGCCAGAGCCCTGACCTAAACCCAATTGAGCATCTCTGGAGAGACCTAACGTTCACCATCCAACCTGATGGAAGTGGAGAGGATCTGCAAGGAAGAATGGCTGAGGATCCCCAAATCCAGGAGTGAAAAACTTGTTGCATGATTCCCAAGAAGACTCATGGCTGTACTAGCTCAAAAGGGTGCTTCTACTCAATACTGAGCAAAGGGTCTGAATACTTATGACCATGTGATATTTCAGTTTTTCTTTTTTAATAAATTTGCAAACATTTCTACATTTCTTTTTTTTCAGTAAAGATTGGGTGCAGAGTGTACATTAATGAGAAAAAAATTAACTTTTTTTAATTTACCAAATGGCTGCAATGAAACAAAGAGTGAAAAATTTAAAGGGGTTTGAATACTTTCCGTACCCACTGCAGGTCAGAGATGAGTGGAAATGGATACATATTTTTACCAAAATTTAATTTAACTGACTGAAATTGAGGCAAGGATGGAGATCCACATCTTTCCTTTTAATAAAGAAAAACCTTGACGCTACAGGTAAGGAGGAAAGACGGATATGATCCTTCCGTAAACTTTTGTTCACATATTCTTTCATGGTGGTATGTTCAGTACCTGATAAATTATAAATGAACAAATTGCAAAAAATTCCCTAAATTTTATAGATCAGTTTATATATACTGTATTTGCATCATTGTCTAACCAATTAAACTTTTGATGTCAACTAACAGTCAGTAACAAGGAGAAAGAGTGCACAGGTTTAGCAGTAGAACTACCAATGGAGTCATTTTGACTCCTCGCAATTTTTATGTCTCTTCTGTGACTACATTTTTCCAAATTCCGGCTTGAGACTAGGTGACTTTTACTCATTTAGGATGCAAAAAAAGATTTTGTGACAATAAATAATTTTTGAAAAAAAAGTACCTTTTTTTCAAAATTTCCCTTAATTACCAAAGGGAGTCATTTTGACTTCCCACTATATTTTGCTAGTCTTTGTCAATAAATGTAATTATTTCTTTTAGTTTTCATTTACTTGTATGTTTAGAATATGCTTGGAATAAACGTTGGCTGGCTTACACTTAGAATAATTAGCATTTTTGCAAACATACTTGACACATACAGGACATCTGTCAGTGAACCAGTGAACTCTCGAGTGGACTACATAATTTCTGTAGAATACGGCCTGCAGTTTTGCTAATTGCTAATATTGCTAGAAGAAGTGCGATATTCTTGCTATTTTGCATTCTATACCGGAGGATGAAATTAAAGTTACAACAATACCAGGAGCAAGAAACTCTAAAAATAAACAAAAACAAGCCAGGAGTCAAAATGACTCCATTCTGCACTTCTAGGAGGCTGACCAGTCTGGTAGTCCTAGCGTTAAGACTACACACAGAACTAGGACTGAATTGGGGATTGTAGCTATGAAAGCACAAAGTTCTGATTAGAAGCTGTTGAATCATTCCCATTCCTAGTACATGTATAATTGCAAGAATTGGCCCGCATTTTCTATTTATAAAGAACAGGTAGCATGGTTAGAAGATTCCATTTGCTAAGTGCCTGAGGATAAACATCTATTTCCTCAGCAGAAACTTCAGCTATGACCTGCTCTTCAGCATGGTTATCCTTTGATAAGTAATACTCTAACACAAACAACACTAAATAGATAATCGTCTTGTACCACATTTGTTTCTAACATAGCTCGTCTTGCTTCTTATCCGCCTAAAGGCATTTCTTCATCATATATGATTGTATGCCCACAGTTCACATTCCCTATCTACCTGAACACCTGCTTGCCCAACTTATATTAAACAGGGAAAACAACCTTCGGGCTACACGATGGCTGTTGCACTATATGCAGTTCTTTTCTGTATCTATCACCACCTATGATTAGAATCCTGCACTTACCATACATACTGGTGTTGCCCATAAATAAATGTTTTCCAGGAGATGCATGTAATTGCATTCTTCATGCTGTAAAAAGATTAGAATATAACTATTTCCACCACGATGTAGACGGTATAAATGATAAGAATAAACCTGACTCTTCTATTTTCATCCTTATTTCTTTCCCTTCAATCCTGGCTTCTCTTCTTCATTCCCCTTCTATTTTTCTTTTTTTCATTCTTTCTTACATTGTCACCTATTATTTTGTTCCTCTTTCTTACCTCTATATTTCTTTTCTTGCATTATATAGTTTTGTTTTAGATAAAACATTATTCATGTTAAAGGAATTTAGCATTACTGATGTTTACTACAGAAAGAAGAGAGAAGGGCACACTTTTCCAACTCAACATAGAACTTTACAGAAGGACAATCTCACTAAAGGTCATTGATTAAAGCATGTTCTTTACCCAAAGCAGCAGCTAAGATGTATATTACAGGGGAAAATGTTAAACTTATATAAGAATATAATGCATAATAAAACATTAATATGAAGTGTATTAGAGTACAATATTTGCAGTCTCAGTCTTTTACATGGTTATGGACCTTGCAGCATTATTGTCACCTCCAGTCTTCTTAGCTAATTTGCTTTAGAATCATTATCAATTTGCACTGTCCCAGGATGCCAAGCCTAGAAACCCAGGGTGAATGGCACTACAAACCTATGGATTAGTAACATTGAGGTTGGACCACATACAACATGTGAAGGTAAATCCTTCACTTCTAAATTAATTGTTGTATATGCAAATGAAGGCTATGTGAGTTCATTAACATGTCGATTTCCTGTAGGACCTTTTCTACAACAGAGGGATAAATGAATGCATATTTAACATAGAATAATAAATGCTGATATTAAGTTCTTAAGAAATTAGAAATCTGGATAATACCAGAGAGATCATATTCAAGGGCAAAATTTCATAATAGTCATCTGATTACAAGACCTTTTCCTTAATGCTGCTTTTACTTATGAACTCAAGTTCTCAATTAATTTCCTGCGGCTGACTGCTGACTTTTATGGACGTTTTTCTAAATTTCTACAACATTATTTAGAGGATTTGTTCTTCTTAGAAGCTGAAAGGTAAATATATATATATATATGAGTATATTGTAGAAAAGCATCTGGCAGAATCTTGTATAGGAGATGTAGAGAGGGTTAATAAGACCAATATATGGGTCCTGGTTTGTTAGAAATGATTAAACGAGATGGACAGAACTAATCTTTCAACTGGCATAAAAAGACAGCTGAGCTGTTCATTCCTTGTCTGGGAGTAGAGGTGCAAACATGGGGTGCAAACAGTTACACTTACCTAATGCCTAATTCCACCAAAGCCCTGGTCTTCTGTAAAAATCAAACAAACATAAAAAGCAACAATACCTCTCACCACTCAGTCGTTCTGATTATGCATGTCTGGGGGATAAATAGTTTTTAACCTGGACGGTGCCAAGATGCCTTTCCATTACTAAAAGGTGGGCTTGATGTCACCTGACAATACAAAGGTGACATCAATCACACAAATGTGAACCCCACTTGCAACCGCTGCAGGGCAAAGTGCCAGAATTGGCACATCTAATAGATGTGTCATTAAGGACTGATAATAAAGCATTCAAAATTAATGAGAAATTGGAGTTTACAGGAAAACAAATGTTAAGAAACATTCGTTCCTGTATAATAACTTGTGTATAAAGTGAAATTTAGAAAGGATTTAAAAAAAATAATAATATAAGTAAATCAAAATTAATTTTTTTGCTAAAAAATGGAAATTTCAGTGTAATTTATGAAGGAAGCAAGAACTGCCAAAAATGTAATGGAATAGGGACTCGGATATTCCCTGTATTAGACATAAAGGAGCACCTCATACACATTATGTTCAAATTGTTAGGTAGTAGTACTCCTAAACTCATAAAGGCTGTGCACTAAGCGCAAAGCCTGACAAACATTGCAAGCAGGGTCATCCAGACACCCTTGAAAGCACTAACTGTAGTACCGCATGCAAATATAATGAACAAAGTATAGTTGTGGTACTCCTACACTCAAACATTTTGCACAGTGCACAGCCTGCCAAAAAATACAAGCGGGGTCATCCATACATGCTTAAAAGCACCAACTGTAGTACCTCATTCAAATATACTGAACAAAGTGTAGTTGTGTAACGCATTCACTCATAAAAGTTCTGCACAGTGCAAAGCCTGAAAAAAATTACAAGCATGGTCATCCATATACCTTTAAAGGCATGAACTGTAGTGCCTCATTTAAATATTGTGAACAAAGTATAGTTGTGTTACTCCTACACTCATAAAAGTTCTGCACAGTGCAAAGCCTGACAAAAATTACAAGCAGGGTCATTCATTCACCCTTAAAGGCACAAACTGTAGTACCTTATTCAAATATTGTGAACAAAGTGTAGTTGTGGTACAGGAAAAATAAGCAGGCACATCCATAGACCATTGGAGGCAAGAGCTGGATGGCCTCATTAAACTATTAAGAAAGTGCAGTTGATGTGCTCCTACACTCATAAAGGCTCTAAACAAAATGTAAAGCCGTGAAAAAATGAAAAGGAGGTTAATACATTTATCCATAGAACCTTGAAGACAAAAACTGGAGGGCCTCATTAAAATAATTTGAAAGTGTTGTTGATGTACTTCTACACTCAGTGCCGGTGTTACCACTCAGCCCAACTGGGCAAGTGTCAGGGCCCTGAGCAAGCAGGGGGGCCCACTCACCATCTGGGACACTGGCACACTATGGGGCCCATGAGTTAAGGAGCCCGATGCCAGCACCCACGAGTGGGCCATCCCACTTGCTCAGAGTCCCGGCACTTGCAATACTTACCTCTTCCTGTTCCTGCGCAGCTTCGGTGTCTTTCGTGTCTCCTGACTCTGTGACATCTATGAGCAGAGGGCGCTATGACGTCACTATAGTGTGCCTTCTGCTTTGAGCCACCACAGTGCAGAGAGCCAGAAGACAGCTGTGCTGAGGAATCCAGAGCTGCTGCCAGCAAGGAGAGGTATTTCATTTTTTTAATGTATGGAGCAATATATGGGACCCATACTGTATGTTGTATTTTATTGGTCCCATGCTGTATAGAGCATTTTATGGGGCCTGTTCTATATGTAGCAGTATATAAGGCTTATTTTATTTGGAGTATTATATGGGACCCATTCTGTATGGAGCAATATATGGGGCCCATACTATATGGAACAATATATGAGGCCTCTACTATATGGAGCATTATTTGGGGTCTATTCTGTATGGAGAAATATATAAGGCCCATTCTGTTTGGAGCAATATATGGGGCCCATTCTGTATGGAGCAACATATAAGGCCCATTCTGTATGAAGCAATATATGGGGTGCATTCTGCATGGAGCAATTAAGGAATCCTGCTTTGAGCAGGGGGTTGAACCAGATGACCAATGAGGTCCCTTCCAACTCTACCATTCTATGATTCTATGATTCTAATAAAGAAGTAAAGAAGGTATCAATTCCTGAGCTGTGCCTATTCAAAGATGCTGCTACTTCGGCAGCAGCAGCAGGAGTATCGGCTCCCAATTGGCTCCAGGGAGCTAAAAGACTCTTGGATGGCACTCTCACAGTCCTAGTGCCCACTCCTACTGCACAGTAGTCCTGTCAGCGTGTAGTCCCCAGCTGGGGATCCTTTCTGTCCCAGACAGGGATCCTCGTATACCCCAGATGGGGGTCCTCACTGTTCCAGACGGGAACACACTTAAGCACCAGAAAGGGGTATCTTCTGTCCCGGACGGGGACACACCTATGCCCCAGACGGGGCCTTCCTGTACCAGATGGGGACACACACCCTGCCTCAGGCAATCCTATCTGAGCTCTGCTCTAGAAGCAGGAAGTTCCTGCTTTTTCCAGGCTACTAACCCAGCCCACCAGATTAACCACTTCTATCCCTACTCCAAACAGCATATACAGATACAGTATAAGAGTAGGCGTATCAGACACAGCACTTTACACATTACACATTGATACATAGCAAAACAATGCAAGGGCATCATACAGTGCATATTAAGACAACCTAAGTGAGCCATCAGGGTGCCGCATGGGACAGAAGTGCCTGGGGCACAAGGAGTAGAGTAGGCACGAGAGGTCTCCTGCCACCTCCTTACACTGTTGAAAAGTTTTAGCTAATCCAAGCTTTGTTCATTTTCATTAGAGTGAGTCAGACAACACTTTCTGTAGACAGGTGAAAGAGCCTGTCTTTTTTTACCCCTGTGCCCGGCGACACAAAAACCTACTCAGGCTAGACACTGAAAGCAGGGCAGCATGAAACCTCCAAGGCATAGAGGGACAGCCAGATGTCCAGCCACACCAGGTTTCCAGCTTTGAGACCCAATAGCTGAAGGTCGCAGAGGAATTAACGAGTATGCTGGTTTTGTTGGTTAGGTATTGTTTGACCATTTTAAAAATTTTCCCTTCTTGTCTAAAATATTGGGTCATCAGGGCCTGGATGCTGGGAGGATGTCATGAAATTGTCCCAGGCCTTTGACAGTGTACCCCTTACTCTGCAAGTGTGTCTCACTTGCCTCTTCTCTTCGGTTGGGCAGGGAAGCTTGCCCACTGCCACTATCGTTGTCTGATGGGAATTTTTCCAGCATATTTTCCACAATGGCCTTCTGTTGTAGCACCATTTCAGTAGATCTCTCCTTCCCAGGAAGGAGAAATGCAAGGTTTTCCTTGTAGCGTTGGGCTAGCAGGGTGAACAACCAGTACTCTTTTATTGACCAAGATGAATGTAACGAGAGGGTCTTGGGAAAGGCAGCAGTAAATAAAGTCGGCCATATGTGCCAAGGTCCCTACAGCACTTTCCTGTCTTTACCATGATGACTACGCTCCATCTCCTCCTTCTCCTCCATCTGTTCTTCCTTATTCCCCTCCTTAGCCCATCCACGTAAGAGAGACTGGATGAAGCTTGTGTGAGTACTAGCCTCTGTTGCGTTATCAGCAAGCTCCGGTTCCTCCTTCTCCTCAATATCCATGTCCTCATTGTTTTTTAACCCCTTCACCCCGGAGCCTGTTTTCACCTACCTGACCAGGCCAATTTTTACAATTCTGACCACTGTCAATTTATGAGGTCATAACTCTGGGACGCTTCAACGTATCCCAGTGATTCTGAGGCGGTTTTCTCAAGACCTATTGTTCTTTATGATAGTGATAAAATTTCTTTGATATGACTTGTGTTCTTTTGTGAAAAAAATTGAAATTTGGCAAAAATTTTGAAAATGTCGCAATTGTTAAAATTTAATTTTTATGCCCTTTAATCAGAGTCATATGTTAGGGTTCGATTTCCCGCTGCTGCACAAGGGGAGTC
>VIAB01014172.1:3121-13816 GCA_009801035.1 Oophaga pumilio | reverse complement strand
CAGGATGTGCTCGGTGCAGCAGCACACATGTTACATGCAGCACACCAATTGCCTCCCACTGTTGTATGGTTCCTACAATGAGCAATTCTGGTTATTTTTATTATGATGTTGCAATATATAAGTAATACATAGACAATAACAATTATGTTCTCAGAATTCTTCCGAGGGCTCTTACAATAGTGATTAATATTCCATCCTCTTTGCATTGAAATCTTTGAGGTTCTATAGTGAAACCACTGCAAAAGAAATTGATAAAAATGATCAATAGTTTTGGGTTTCATTCATGAACATTCAGCCAAATCAGATGCAGAAGGTCAGTTTGTGAACAGGTTTAATTACACAAGGTTTCCCTTGTTCTGAGAATAATTTAATTTCCATCTCCCCAGTGGGTCTTATAATGTGATTTCCCCCGGGGTCGACATCCATGGGAAGACAATCCGCCTGCTTCTACTCTTTGTCACATTTGCAAGAAACTAGTTGTAAAGCCAAGAAAGCATTAGAAACATATTCAAGATTTTTCTCTGGGTGGAATTTCAGGTGCAACAATGCTTCTGGCGTAAACTGTCACCGAATCAGGCACACCGGCAGATCGCTCCCCCACCAACGCTAAAGTGGATAGCTGAGCGGTCATACTCGAGAAGATGAGAAGAAACCTTTGTAAAGATTTGTCTTATGATCTTATATCTCAATTTGTGATCCCTCTTCCAGGTGGTGACCGGAGAGGTACTAATAAGTCATGGTATATGGATACTAGAAGTTCTAAATAAGGAACACCCTGGAGGTCTGTGTCTCATCCTCTGAGGGATCCCTGGGGGAAGTCCATATTGTCAGCGAGATACATATATGTACATTTTAAGGTCATATAAATAGTAAAAGCAGCGAGCTAATTTAAAAAAACAATGAATAAACAAAAAATTGAATCATCTGATCCAACTAATCAAAACAATATAAAATGGTAGAGTATATATATAAAAAAAAACAAAATTAGACATACAAAATAAAAATGAGCAAATCAACCCAACAAGGAATATGATGGCTGTAATTTGATCATTTAATCATATATGTATTCGGTTTTTAGTGACAAAGGAGACTTTATATTTTTAATTTTAGAATTAAAATTTTATCAAAAGAAAAAATAAAAAACAAAAAATAGAAATATATAATTCAGCAAACAGAAAATAATGAAAGAATATGACAAACGAAAAATCAACAACGGAGACAAGAAAATATGTTGAAAGATATACAGGAAGATGTATGTACTTTTATTGCTTTAGAGTTAGTATCATTTTATTGTATTTGAGTTCATGTTTTCTGCTGAATATTTCATGTACAATTGTTATTCAGCTTTTGACCCTTCACCGCATAGTGTAGGTTGGTTCATTACCACTGTCAGGCAGTGACCGGTGTCACACGTAAGGGTCGCTATGTGTTCTCCCCAGGAGGCACATGGAGGCGTATTGAGGCCATGAGAGTGCATTGCAGTCACAGGCATAGATGTGATTGCAATGCAGAAAAAAAGTGAGTATAAGTCTTGGACATGCTAGTTGTCCAAGGCAGATTTAGGGAAAATCTGTTCTGGGCTTTTGTGTTTTGAAGCAGACTACAGGATGTTAGTGGTGCAGTCCGCTTCATTCCTGGCCCAGGTTTTCCACGTGGCCTGCGACCACAGATTCCAGTTGAAAGCCCTGCAGTAAAGGGTTTGGGTGTGTCAGGGTCAGTGTCAGTTTGGTATTTGTTAAAGTGCAGAGCAGAGGGCTCTGCAGAGCTCCACCTGTGTGAGGGAACACAGGCAAGCGGAGCCAAAAAGCCAAGGGAGCTGAAAGGCCTGGCACCCCACGTACACGGCGGTGCAGTAGCCCACGACAACCGGTCATGGAAGTGAACTGGCGTGTTTAGTGACTGTAATCTGGAGGATATGTGCCCAACTGCAAACCAGAGGTGGACTGTCTTGTGCCCGGCTGCAATTCGGAGGTGGACTGTCCTGTTTCCCGGCTGCGATCCAGAGGATATTGTGTTCTGTGTTTTGCTGTAAGCATTAAAGATACTTTTGTTTGGAACTTTGCTGGGTCACTGCCTCATCACTACTCAGTGTGGATACCGCTGCACTATACCACCTATGGACACAGGTAATGGGGAAGCGCAATTCAGCAATTGATAGACTTGTCAATCCTTCCACCTCCTCTGTGTTTTTATAATGTTTTGAACCTTTTCCACATTCTCTAGCAATTCCATGTTGGAATATTTTAACTATAAAAGATTACATCGACTTACACCTCTGGATCCAAGGTTACTTTCAGTGGAAATGCCCTAAAGTTTTGTTCTTTCTCCTTCTGATTCATAAATAAGAAACATGGACAGCTCCCGTGAAAGAATAATAGGATCCACCTGTACACCTATGTCGCCGGCTTGCGCGCATGTATGTTGCTTTGCTGTCAAATTGGTGAGCATGTCAAGCACCATCCATGAGTCATGCGCCTGTATTCTCAGCTAATGGTAATGTGCAGTTTCACAACACGCATGTCAAATAGTTCTTACCCACTTTTTACAGGTGAGCCAGTTAGTGTCCTATAGGGGAAGGAAGTGTGCATAATGGAAGAGCCTTTCAGATAAGTTGGGTATGTGCATAGAGATATAAGTGTAGAGTGTGGGGTCAGATAAACCAGAGTAAAAAGGAGAGACAGAGGCTGAAGGACTGAGAGGATTAAGAGAGAGTGAGTGGGGAATGAGTGAAGGAGGAAGAAAGAGAATTAACAGGAAAATAAATAATTGGGAATAATGCAGAGAATGGAGAGAAATAAAGAAAATGTACAAAGTGTAGAAAATTACAGAAAATAAGAAATCAAGGATAAAGAATGAAGGGTACAGAGATACTACCTGAGTACATCCAGAGTAAAAGAAAAGAAATAAGGATAAAGCTAGTTGTCACCTGGGGAATAGTAAAGTTGAGGTTTGAAACCTGTGAGTTTAGATCTTGGAAAAATTGAAAATGTAATAAGGTATCTTCAATAAATATTTTCCAACAAATGATGTGTTGAATGTTGAGGTCATGAGAGTGTATATACAAATGAGACCTCAAATGCAGCCGTAGATGTGTTTGCGTAAGGTGGGGTTACATTTAAGCCCATTGCGGTCCCCATCCTCTAGATGTAAAATCGATCTGCAAATGTGAAGTAATTTCTAATTAGGATGAGTCTGAGCATGTCAAGATAAAAAAATTTTATTAATGTGAAAAAATCAGTAGAGATGTTAAGATTGTGTTGTATTTCCTGCATACCCGGAGTGTGTATGAACTATTCATGTAGACATATACTGCGATGCAACCAAGGGGAAGAGGACTCAAGAGGTCTCAAGAGGATTTCTTGAGAAATTATAGAAATTGAGTAACAATTTGTTTTGAAATAGGTATAAATGTGTTTTCTGGATTAAATGAGTGAGAATTTTCTCAAGAACTATGACTAAAGATAGGAAGACAAGAAAAAAGTACTACCGTATATAACGCACACTTCTCCAAAAATGAAATATTAGTGAAAATAGAAAAACTTTATTGGCATACAAAAACATTGTGCAGATAAAACATAATTAAGACCAAAAGGACACAGTCCCAGAGCCCTGCCACATATCTATAAAAGGGATGCAATACATAATGCAAAAGGCCTGCAACAAAGCGTGAAATGCAATATATGCCAAACATGCACTAATATAACATCAATAATATAGTACCATATGCATTATAGGAAAAAAGACCTGATATAACAAATGAGACATAAAAAATGCATATGTTTAGCATGTGTGGTCAAAAAGATAGAGTCTCCCTGAGGAAGCGTGGGGCCACTTTTCCGGAACCCTCCCCTGATCCCTGCCTGTGCATTATTCATCCCTCCATTATGAGGGTTCCTGATGGGTAACTATTTCTGTCTATTCTTTTGGGTGTAACAGTGATGACTTATTATTGGTCTCGTACACACCATTATTTGGCCTTCTGCCTGGTTGCTTTATTCCTTTCATGATCCTTTTTACATTTCTCTATGTACTATTGGCATAGGTCTATATAGGGTCAGCACCGGCATTGTTCAATCTTTGACCACACATGCTTAAAATATGCATTTTTTATGTCTCATTTGTGATATTACTTATCTCATTGCTCACCTCCGGTGCTCACTGTCCCCTGTACAGTCATGTCATCACCACTTTTTGTTACCACTGTACCTCAGACCACTTCATGTTAGGCCAGGACTTCCAGCCGTGATTATGCCTGGGACATCCTTGTGCAAATGAATCATAAGGTAGCAACGCACACTGTGACACCATGTTGCAACCTTATGGAGTACAAGCACAAGGATGTCCCAGACCTAATAGTGGTCAGAAATCCTGATGGCGTGAGGATCTTATTCCACTGAAAGAACCTGCGCCCTTTAAATTTTAGACATGGTTGTGTAGATAGTCCACTGTGTTATGGGTACATTTTGTTCTCTTCTTGATTTGCCATTTACTTTTGCAATCACTGACAGGTTTTTTTCTATCTTGGATTTCCAGGTTGTTGGATGTCCACTTGTCCAGTTCTCAACTTGGATAGTTTTAATTAACTGTCGTTTAATGGATTTGATGCTTTTTCTTACTCCAGTATTCTCATTTTCTAAATATTCATTTGTGAGTAAAATCGAGTGTTTAGAATCCACAGATCCAATGGGGTCAATGTTATCGGGACGTCCAATCATAAACCTTTTGTCTCTTGACATTGTTTGATGGGCACTTCGCTCAGTCACTTGGTGTGATTTTCACATTGTTACATCGTAAAATCTTGACTCTAACAGAGACGCTGCTCCCTTCATTCTTTATCGTTGATTTCTTATTTTCTATAATGTCCTTCACTCTGTACATTTTCTCTATTTCTTCATTTTCTCTACGTTATTCCTTCTTGTTATTTTCCTTCTAATTCTCATTCTTCCTCCCTCACTCATCCTCTACTCCCTCTTTCCAACCTCTCAGTCCTTCAGCCTCTTTCTCTCCTTTTACTCTGGTTTATTTGGCCCCACACTCTATACTTAGATCTCTATGCGCATATACAAATTATATGAAAACCTCTTCCCTTAGGCTCGTTCCTTACTCCCTGCTTATTCAACTGTTATGGACCATGAGCATTATTTGCTGCTACTGCGCATGCACATACACACCCAATACATGCACACAATGCCTGGTGCTTGACATATGCACTACCACAGCACAACATGCATGCACAGATGCTGGCAAGTCAGGTGCCTGATGCACGTACGTCGGAATCATTCGGGCACATGCCATACCCAATCTACCTTTATTAAGCCCAACCCTTCTTGTCTATCACTTCTAAACAGGTGTGTCATGGTTTCATCATTCCCTGTGACCAGGGGATGCTGTGAGTGACAGCTCAGCCGCCCTATGGGATCTGGAGTGTGCTGGTCTATCAGCATTTTGATTGACAGCCCTGCTTCTCAATCTGGCTTAGCCTGCAGGCTTTCCTCAGGTGCGTCCCATTCTTGATTAATTGCTAGTTATTTAGTTGACTAGCTATGAGCAGACCATTTTCAGCTGTAGCTTTGCTTTGTGTGGTATGCTTTGCTCTGTGTCCGATTCCCTAATCTTGTTGCCAGACCTAGGATTTGTTGTGACTATTCTTGTATGATATCCCTTTTGCTCTTGATTGCTCTCTGACCTCAGGTACCTGACCCCGGGCTGTTGTGTTTTGGTAGCTGAGGAGAAAAAGCAAATACGGCAATACACCAGAGAGGCTGGAACCTATTGAATTGCAGTAACCTGAACTAACCACACAACTAGATGTAGCCGTGGAGCGTTCCTACGTTGATCCTAGATGCCTCGTCACAGCCTGAGAGATAACTACACCTAAAGGCAGAAAGAGGAAAGCTATCTGCCCCGGAGCAGATCCCCAAAGAAAATAGGAAGCCCCCAAACATGTAATGGCGGTTAGACAAGAAGAAGCACGGACACAGACAGAAAATAGAATGAGAAAACGCTGGGGCCCAATCTGTCTAGACAGAAAAGTACAGGAAAGGATTCTCACTGCAATCCAAAAAAAACCTAAAAAATACCAACTCTTCTGATTGCAAAAACACCTGAGATCACACGATCTCTACCACCTAAATCAGATCTCTGGTGTAACAAAACTAAGCTGCAGCCACTGAAAAAACAGGATAAAGCAAATGAACAAATAACAGTGGCTTCAGATAAACTGAAAGGAGCACAAGCCCCCGGAGGGGACCTGGCTGACCTGCACAGAAGTGCAGGTAACTATGCAAAAAGCAAGCACAAAAATAAAAGCAGAAAATATCTTATCTGATAGCAGAAGATGCAGGCAAGACTCAGCAAACTTCCAAAAGAACCAGGAACCACAATTGAGACAAGAACAATTGATCACCGGCAACCATCATGGGAGGGAACCTCCCTTATATCAGACCAGTCAGTTATCCCAGATTGCCATTCCTCGCTGAAAGTTTCAGTACTGTCTGTAACCACCAGAGGGAGCCTCTGCTCAGAAACCATCTCTAGCACATTCATAACACCGGGCTATCTGTTTGTCTCCTTAACTTGACATAACCTCCTGGCATTTGATCCTGGACTGTTACTTGACGACACCTTTATCTTGCCCCCTCAGTCTTTTGAGCCCTCCTGGCATCTGACCTCGGATTGGATGAGAAATGAATAAGTGTGGAGGAGAGAAAGAGGTCTTGGTAGAAGCAGAGATTATGTGAGGGGAGATATTGGGAGAATAGTTTGGAGATGTAAGAAGGAAAAAGGTTATGGACGGATTTGTAGGTCAGTGTTAGCAGTTTGAATAGAATGCGCTGGGGAATTGGGAGCCAATAAAAGGATTTGCAAAAGGGGGAAGCAGGGGAGTAGTGAGGAGAGAGGCAGCAGAGCTAAGGACATACTGGAGAGGTGGAAGAGTGTTAGAAGGTAGGCCACAGAGGAGGATGTTATTTTTGAAGTGTGTGGCAAAGTCCTTAGCAGAGATTAGGGAAGTCGAAGGGGGCAGTGGAGGGCAGAGGAGGGAGTTAAAAGTGTTAAATAACTGTTTGGGGTTGCAGGATAGGATAAGGAAGATACAAGGGATATAAAGTAGGCCTGTTTACCAGAGATGAGGGATAATTTGAATTCAAGTGTTGCTTGTTTGAAAGCCGTGAAGTAATCGTGCAAATCTGTTTTCTACCAACCCTGGACACTTGTCGGAGCTTTTTAGTGATGTTACTGTACCAGGGTTGTCTATTGATTTGTCGTACTCTGCCATGCATGAGAGGGGCAACCGAATCAATAGCTGATGCGAGAGTGGCACAGTAGAAAGCACTGTCTGTGTTGTGGACTGAAAATATGGATGCCAGTGGCAGAAGAGTTTCTGAGAGTGTGCAAGTGTCTAGATGTGTGAGAGTTTACGCGGGGGTGCGCTAGTTGCTGGACATGGGGGCAGGTGAGGAGGACAGGGATGAGAAAGTGAGCAAAATGTAGGCCAGATAGCGGGAGAGGGGAGGTTGTGAAGTTAGGAAGGGAGCAGAGGCGGGTGAAGATAATATCTAATGTATGTCCATCTTTGTGGGTGGCGTAAGAGGACCACTGTGTAAGTCCAAAAGATGAAGTAAGCAATAGAAATTTGGAGGCCATTTACTGGCAGGTGTCAATGGGGATATTGAAGTCATCCATGATGATGGTAGGAATGTCAGCAGAGAGAAAGTGAATAATGCAAGTGGAAAAATGGTCAATAAAGGCAGTGGCCGGGCCTAGAGATTGGTATATGATGACCACATGGAGGTTGGAGGAAGAGTAGATGTGGACAGAGTGGACTTCAAAAGAAGGGAGGATAAGGGAGGGTAGAGGTGAGATGGGGTTGAAGGTGCAGATGATAGACAAGAGAAGACCCACTCCTCCATCATGTCTGGTTCCAGGGCAGGGAGTGTGGGTGAAGTGGAAGCTGCCGTAACACAGCCAGCAGGAGAAGCTGGTTCGGAAGGTGTCATAAAGTTGGCGCCTACTTTGATGCCTTAGGGTTTATCTATGATGAACCTGACAGAATCCAGGTCACTGAGGCTAGGATCATGAACCTGACACAGGGGAGCCACACTGCTGAGGACCACTGTACTGTACTGAGTTCCAACAGTGGTCCACTGAAGTTCAGTGGAACGATGTGGCCCTCAGGTGCCAATTTTATTGAGGTCTACCTAAATCCCCGAAGGAAGATCTGGCTCTGCATGCTCTCCCTTGTACTTTGGTGGAGGTCATAGCCCAGGCTGTACGGATGTACAACAGAATTCGTGAGAGGCATAAAGGACAGTGAGATGCCATTTTACACTCCCCCAGAGCATGCCCGTTTACCCACAGTAGAGCCAATGATGGTTAGAGCTGCCAGTTTTGGTGCCATGGAGAAGAAACATAGACAGGAACTTAGACTCTGTTTCTACCGTGGTCTTGTAAGACATTTTTTGAAGAACTGTTGAACTCACTCTTAAGCAAGAAAATGTCTGATTGATCATCGAGGAGGTCAAGCAGATTTCCAGATACCCTTTTTCTCCTTAGATAAAGTACTGCTTAAGACGGTTTTGTCTTTCAAGAACCAGGTATTATGAGCATTGTCTTTCATTGACTGCATCTGACTTTATTGATTTTGGACTGGTTCGGAAATTAGGTTTAGGGACATTTAGTCTGGAAAAAACATTTAAATTTGTGCAATTGACACAATACTGATACTTCAGTAAATTTGTAACGGTGGAATTCACTCTTCAACTAGGAGCACGTCACTCTGAATCCATTTCCTGTTTTGTACTGGATCCTTTACCTGCTGGGTTAGTATTGGGGCTTCCAGGGTGGCTAATTCACAATCCTGCTGTTGATTGGTATCAGAAAGAAATTGTTAAGTGAGGTCCCAATTGTTATAAGAAAGTTCTGTACAAGCATGCTCTGCAAGTCTGGAGGGTCTGCCGGGTTACCTGACAGACTTTGGAGATGTGTTTTTGAAAAAAAAGGTAGAGGCATTATTTCCCAATCATCCTTTTGACTCTGCTATTGATCTTGTCCCTGGTGCTAAATTAGCTAAAGCTCACCTTTACAATTTCTCTGGGCTTGAACAGAATGTCATGAAAGAATATGTTAACGAAAGTTTACAGAAGGGTCATATCTGTCCTTCTCCCCTGTGGCTGCTGGATTTTTCTTTGTAAAAAAAAAAATTATGGAGGTCTCTGTCCTTGCCTTGATTTCCGAGGATTGAACAAGATCAGAGTTAAGAATACATACCCACTTCCACTCATCCCCGACCTTTATAATAAGATTACTGGGGATAAATGGTTTTCTACACTTGATCTTAGAGTGGCTTACAATTTGATACGCATCTGGAAGGGTGATGAGTGGAAAACGACGCTTATAATGTTGTAGAGATTATTCGAAAATCCTGTTATGCCTTTTGGGTTAACCAATGCACCTGCTGTTTTTCAAAACCTAATGAATTATGTCTTTTCTGATTGCATTGGGTAGCTGCAGGTATATAGCAGGTGGCCCTATATACCTCAAGACCTAAAGAGACAATTTGCATATAAAATTTCCCAGAGGACCATTGCACGGCGAATAAACCTCCTTACCTCGACACGCCAGAACCGGTATGTTACTCTCCTCAAGGAGAAACGTTACCCCTTAGACCTGACTGCATTGGGGGATATGTTGTTCTTTACATTCATAATATTTTAATATTTTCTCCTGATTTGGACTCTCAGCAGGAACATGCCCATGTAGTACTTCAAAGATTTGAGGGAAAATTCTTTGCGAAAATTGAGAAATGTATTTTTCCTGTTCAGGAGTTTTCATTTCTGGGATACATTTGATCGGTTGAGGGATTTAACATGGATTCTGAGAAAGGTGCAAGCCATAATAGATTGGGTTCAACCCCACGACCTGAGAGTGTTGGAATATTTTCTAGGATTTGTCAGCTATTATAGGAAATTCATTAAGGGTTTTTTTCAGATTGTTAAACTTCTTACTGACCTCACACGTAAGAGAGCAGATCTGAAGGTTTGGTCACCAGATGATATTGGAGCTTTAGATGAATTGAAAAGGTGTTTTATGTCTGCTCCTGTTCTAACCCAACCCAATCTTCAGGAACCATTCAAAACCCAAACTAATTTGTGGCCATGTGCATTTTTCTCTAAGAAATTTTCATCTGCTGAAAGAAATTATGAAGATGTCGGGAATCATGATTTACAGTACTCGCTGTTAAATTAGTCTTTGGTGATGCATTTTTTCGAGGAGGCAGTTCATGAAAGCACTGTGGTCACTGACCATAAGAATTTAGCTAAACAGTTAGCCCCAAAACAGGCCAGATGGACCTACTATAGATTCATGTTCTCTATCACATTCAGGCTGGGGTCCAAGAATGTGAAGGCTGACGCATTGTCACACACTCTTGATTCAGTTTCGCCTCCAGAACCTCCATCCTTCATTCTACCTAAGGGCATTGTCGTTTCTGTGGTATCCTAAGAGTTGGAAGCGGAGATCCGAAAAACTCAGTTGTTGATCCCGTCCACCACTCCAGAATCCATGGAATTTGTACCTGTGAACTTAAGATTTTAAATGAATTTCATGATTCCGTTTTAAGGAGTCATCCTGGGATCACAGCTACGCAGAAAGCAACTTCACACTAGACCTTAAGCAGCTTGGACTGTCTGTCTCTCC
>VIAB01014171.1:57413-67608 GCA_009801035.1 Oophaga pumilio | reverse complement strand
ATTTTTTAAGGAATTGAATACTCTTAAATTTAGGGAGGGTGAAGCAATTTGATAAGACCAGATCTATAGGAGAGGACATATGATGTACGTCAGAAAAGTGTGAGAATTCATGAGAGGAAGAGTTAAGACATCTAAAAATGTTGTATAGTTCATTATCGATCAGCCATTTTTTTAAAACCGGCGCTTTATGACGTACTAAAGATGAAGAGTCCATGGAACCATCTGGAACGATGTTAAAATCACCTAACCAAATAGTGTCTCCTATTTTGATCTTATCAACTTTTTTTAATAATTTATTTAAGAAGGAGCTTTGATTCTTATTAGGAGTGTACACATTTACCACTGTGTAAGGCTGATTATTCACTAAGCAGGCCAACATGTGGAACCTGCCGAGATGATCTGTTATTTATTTCACCAGCTGAAAAGGAACAACGCTACCCACCATTGTAATGACTCAGGCTTTTTTTTTTAATGCAGCAACTTAAAAGTATGGGGAAACTTCTTATGATGGAAGACCTGGCAATTGTCTTCTATTAGTCTTACCTCCTGTAAACAAATAATCTCCGCATTAGAAAGATTAATTTCCTTTCAAATAGAAAATCTTTTGTTCGGGCTAATGATGCCCCGAATGTTGTATGAAAGAATCTTCATTGGTATTTAAAACAAACAAAAACAAAACTAAGCAGGGAATAGTTTACCTCACTATAACCTGTCAATATTTTTCAAAAATTGTGAACCTTAAAGGTTCTCCTGGAGGACACCAAGTAAATGGGTCTCCCCTGCGAGGGGGTTTAAACACAAAATTTATGGCAGAGATCCTCAAAAGAATGAAAATAGCAAAGGAACCAGCTCACCTGTGTTGGCATTGCGGTGCGTGAAAGCGCGGATCTTGTGTAGTCTCACGTGTGCCATTCAGAAAAAAAGGAAAAATGATCCAGCTTTCCAAAACGATCCAAAATTTATTAAGACATTAAAAACAGAGATAGCGGACAGACCGCGCATATCAAAAGAGCTACGCGTTTCGAACAAGCAAGTGTTCTTTCTCAAAGCTTTGAAGTGAAACTTGCCTCAGAGGCGCAGTCTGCTTGTTTATGAAGCATCTATGGAGATGAGACGCGGCGGGATCGTCTTTACAAACGCTGTCACCGGTATCAATGCGCCGCTTCCCACCTGAGGTAACTTTCAAAAACAGCGTTATGCCCTTATTTAATTTGACTTTGACAGTGCGAAATGGGTCATGCAAACAAGCCTGTGACCTCCGCAAATAAAAAACACCTGCACTTGCCTCCAAATTGTTATGTCAATATTTAGATAGGGAAACACAAAACCGGGACTATTTTTTCCTCAAATGCGGTAACCCCACTCTTATGGTCCCGTTAATAACCAAGTTTTAGGGCTTAAATATTCTTTGTGACCCATTGTAAATATTAGATAATAGTAGAGAAAATGGCTAAGGGTCCAGAATATAAATTTTCTGTTCAGAGAAACCCCACACTAACCTCCCAAAAATTTTACTTGGCTAGTGTATAACTGAAGGGTAAATATCCTGTCGTCAGCCTTTGTAAAACCGTGGTTTACCTCAGCTGAGGCAAATGAATAAAAATTCTTGAATTAAAGTCTTATACTTGCGTCAAATATGACCAGCCGTATTCAGGAGTGGGTCAAAACACTGGTTATTAATAAAATAACATCCTCTTGTATATTTAGGAGTCGCTTGTTGATGTCTTATTCAGGAGCTCCGAACTCTAATGTCTGTAGAGCAGAATATGATGGTGCTATATAAGCAAAGCATAATAAATAAATAATACATCGGAAAGCATAAAGGAGCTATTACTTACCCTCTTTCATAGTCTGGCCGTCCCTACCCGGCCACAGGGGTTGGCACCCTAATAATAATAAATTAAATGGCGCCCCTACTCCTTGTTGTCTGATACTGCTATAGAGTCTATACAGTGGTAGTCTAAATTAACAAACATAAGATTGATGCTAGAAGATAAATATGTAAAAAATTGCCTGACATGTAAAAATTGAATTTTTTTTAGTGGATAAGAAATCTCCAGTTATACTAAATATTTCTGACATGTTACAGTGCACAGGTATTTGCAGCGAATAATATATCCTCTGTGACAAAGTCACTAGTAAAGTGCTGGACTGGAGATATGTTTCACTGCACTAAATGGCATCAGTGATGTAAAACCCAGAGATTTTCTTCAGCACACTAAGTGCTGTGAGGGGTTAACAACTAATTTGTATAATGGGCTGGGTTTTTGTGGATACCCATAGAGCGGGTGGAGGTTGTCCACCTTATCTTCATCCCAGGGTGTGGTCTGGGGCTTAATTAGCTGGCCTCAAGAGGGAGCAGGGTTCAGAGTTTGGAGAGGAATACTCCAGAGAAGTGTTTGCATTTTGCTAATACCTGAACTGTGGATCTTGCTAACCCTGAGCGGGCTGATCCCCACTAATACAAGGACTGTGCTTAGTGCTACCATTTTGTTTTGCTTTGCTGTTTTGCCCAGAGGGCCGTCTTCACTTTGTGCTTCACCTTCATTTATGCTGCATCTAATAAACCAAGGACATTCCTAAAGCGACAGTGTTCCTGTGTCTACCTCCATGTACAGCCGAGTGAGCCGATCTACCACACCACATACACATGCTTAGACTCAATAGGTAATGGTGCATCAAACTAGTGTACAGTGGAAATGGTTTGTAAACTAACAATACAGATGTGCACACTCCCTAAACCATCCCTGTATATTCATCTAACCCAACGCGTTTCACCTCACTTGGTCTTGTAGGTCAGTGTATCTCAAACTCCACTCATCTTCGTCCCCAACAGATCATGTTTTCAAGATTTCCTTAGTATTTCCCAGTTGAGAACCTGTGGCAGTTTATGATACATTAATAATAATAATAATAATAATAATCTTTATTTTTTATTTTTATATAGCGCTAACATATTCCGCAGCGCTTTACAGTTTGCACACATTATCGTCGCTGTCCCTGATGGGGCTCACAATCTAGATTCCCTATCAGTATGTTTTTGGAGTGTGGGAGGAAACCGGAGTGCCTGGAGGAAACCCACGCAAACACGGGGAGAACATACAAACTCCTTGCAGATGTTGTCCTTGGTGGGATTCGAACCCAGGACTCCAGCGCTGCAAGGCTGCAGTGCTATCCACTGAGTCACCGTGCCGCCCAATAATAATTCCATCACCTGAGCAATAATAAGGAAATCCTGAAAACATGACGTGTTGGAGCCCTAAGGCTGTGTGCACACGTTCAGGATTTTTCGCAGCTTTTTAGCGTTTTTGCGGCAGTTTTCTGCTGCAAAAACACTTAAAAAATGCTTGCATTAAGCATCCTATTAGAATGCATTCCGCAATTTTTGTGCACATGCTGAGTTTTTTTCCGCCAAAAAAATGCATGGCGGAAAAAAACACAGCATGTTCATTAATTTTGCAGAAAATCTGCGGATTTCCCACTATATTATTGAGGTAGGAAGATCAGGAAAAAAACGCGAAAAATCAGCAAAAAAACGCATAAAAATGCGCAAAAACCGCGTTAAAAACAAACTGCGTCTGGATTTCCTAGGGAAAAGTCCGGTTTTGCTCAGGAAAATTCTGCAAAGAATCCTGAACGTTGGCACATAGCCTGAGGAATGGAGTTTGGGAAACACTGTTGTAGGTTCATCAGGGGAAAAACAGGAACCTTAAGCTCAACCTGATGTTGAGCTGTGATCTATTTACATTTAGGCTGGAGTCACACACAAGGTATAAAAACACGGACTGTATTTTACGGACAAGAATCGCACAAAAGTTCCCTGAACAGTGATCCGTATGTCATCCGTATGCAATGCGAGGATGCGATTTCCTCGCATCAAAATATCCATGTGTCATCCGTATGGCATCTGTATGGCGAGATTTTCTCGCCGGCTTGCAAAACCGACATATAATGGATCCAAATGAGTTTTTAAATCACAAAAGAAAGAATACATATCCACTCATAGAATACATATATATATACTGTACATGTCATTGTGACATATATATATATATATACAGTATATTTATAGGTCTTACACTTATACATAGCATAATAGCCGCTAATTCAATTGTCGGCTTCTGTAAAATCATTACAGAACCCGACATGAAATGACACATGGTTTACATACAGTAAACCATTTCATTTCAAGTAGTTTGATATATGGTTTTGATTAACAATTATGTGAGTGTATGTGTGCAAAATTTCATACATGTAGGTGTTAATTTAATGTGTAAATTCGTTGAAAAAAAAATGCGTGGGCTCCCGCGGTATTTTCTCTGCCAGACAGGGAAAGCCAGTGACTGATGACAGATATTAATAGCCTAGGGAGGGAGCATTGTTTTTGTGCCCCCCCTGGCTATTAACATCTGCCACCCCAGAAAAGGCACATCTATTATTAGATGCGCCTTTTCTGGCACTTAGCCCGTCTATTCTCATTGCCTTTAGCGGTGGCTAATGGGTTAATAATGGGTTAATGCCACCTTGCTATTGAAAGGTGACATAAAGCCGGGTTAATAATGGAGCGTTGTCAATTAGACAATTATCCATTATTAATCCTATTGTATTAAATGGCTAAAAAAAACACACATTAATTTAAAATTATTTTAATGAAATAAATACACATAGTTTTTGACCATATTTTATTGCACTGGTAATCCTTCTGAATCCCTTGTTCTCCTGTAATAAAAATAAAATAAAAAAGCAACAATATCCTTACTTCTCCGCTGTTCAGTCAGATCCCCCGCTGCAATCCATCTGAAGGGGTTAACAGGTGTACAGCAGGGACCGATGCTAATGCGACCAGCCCTGCTGTAAACCCACACAGCCTCCCCGGCTGACAGGAGATGAACTGATTAGTGTGGGAAGCTTAACTGATTTTTTCCCACGCTATTGAGTTCACTTCAGGTCAGCCGGGGACTCCGCACAGCATCAGTGACGTCAGCGGGACTGTGGTCATGTGGTCCGTGTGTAATCCGTATTTTTCTCGCCCCCATAGATTCTTGGCCGATATATGGTGCAAATCGCAGCATGCTGCGATTTCACTCGCACGTATAAAACGGCCGAGAAAATAATCGGCTGATGGGAGCTGCTCCATAGATTAACATTGGTCCGAGTGCAATGCGATTTCTCGCTAGTGTGACTCCGGCCTTAGTCACAATATTTTTGTAGCTATTCCTAAAATGGCTTCTTTGTAGATCATATCACAAAAGTATTTGTTTTTAATTCAAGGCAGTGTTCTATCATGACAATGTCACAATAATGTTTCTAATATTGCCCAATAATGTTTGCAGTTGCTATTAAAAATCCAGGTCTCTTTATATTTAGATTATGTCACAATCACAGATGTCTTTTTTCCCTAGGCAGTGCATTGGTGTAGATGATGTCACAATACACAGTTTTTGTTTCTTACTTCTATGGTATGTTATACTGTGACATTATTACACAATAGAATCTAAGTTTTTTTTTATGATGCCAGACATCGCAGTAAAACATTGTATTTATTCAGACACTGTTCAATTATGGCGATATCATATTTTTATCTTTATTCTCATGCTGGGTTCTCTTATAAAAAAAAAGCAAAAATTTTTTCACTCTCCATTTTTATATTTTACAATGTGCATATTCACATGTTGGCATTCATATTACTTTGTGAAAAAAATGAAACTTGGTAATATTCCATAATTATGATGCCATGATGCCAACTATATTAATTATAGGAAGCAGAAACAAGTTACTTCCCTAACGGCTCCCAGGATTCATTTAGACCCTAAAGACTATGAAATTTGCTGAAGGGTCTGTCTGACAAATGGATAAATGGACAATAGGTGATTTATTGTAAATCATGTGTCATAATACACAGAAATAGAATCAAGGATGTCTCTGCCCAATGATATGGATGTGAGGACAATTGTGATTAGTTGCCAATGAGACCCAAAAGAGAGAGATAAAAGGACATTTAGGTGTTTTGGTGATAGGGGGCCCCAGCAAATTGTGGCTGGGGGATTTAGGGACACCAACTATTTGTGGCTGGGGGATTTAGGAACACCAACAATTTGTGGCTGGGGGATTTAGGGACACCAACAATTTGTGGCTGGAGGATTTAGGGGCACCAACAATTTGTGGCTGCAGGATTTAGGGGCACCAACAATTTGTGGCTGCAGGATTTAGAGGCAACAACAATTTGTGGCTGGAGGATTTTAGGACACCAACAATTTGTGGCTGCAGGATTTAGAGGCACCAACAATTTGTGGCTGCAGGATTTAGTGGCAACAACAATTTGTGGCTGCAGAATTTATGGGCACCAACAATTTGTGTCTGGGGGACTTAGGGACACCAACAATTTGTGGCTGGGAGATTTAGGGACACCAACAATTGGTGGCTGCAGGATTTAGGGGCACCAACAATTTGTGGCTGCAGGATTTAGGGGCACCAACAATTTGTGGCTGGGGGATTTAGGGACACCAACAATTGGTGGCTGCAGGATTTAGGGACACCAACAATTTGTGGCTGCAGGATTTAGGGGCCCCAACAATTTGCGTCTGGAGGAACACGTTAATGTAACCAATGCAGACAAACATAGTCTCATTGGGAAGAACACTGTAAATTGTAAGTGTAATTAATAAATGGATTAGAATTGAAGGAGTGGAGGTAGCTACGCAATGTATGAAGGGGTGATAGAGAGCTGCTTAGTTGCTCTCTTATTCCTTACTCGCTAGTTATTCTTACATCCATGTTCTGCACTCTTGTTATCTCCTCAGTTATGGTCATGCATCCTCCATGACCTTTTATCCACTAAGATATGCAATTACTAGAAATCTGACCGGATTCATTACTGTTATTTGTCAAATCAGAACTGATACTTGTGCACATATAAATTTGCAGCAAGTGACAAGTCTTTTTTACAGAAATATCAGGTATCCTGTCATTTTGATCTTTGCTTTGTGGTCGACTAGATGAATGCATATACGTTACTTTCTTACAAACGAAGAAAACTTTGAACTTCATCCAAAATAAAAAAGGAGAAACTTTCATTAAGAAGGTAATTTCTTGTTTCTACAGAAGTACATTTAGTACAGTCTCAGCAAGTTTCCAATTTTGGGCAGTAAGATATATAACAAATATGAAAAGCTGTCCTGTCATTCTCCACAATAAGGTCTTTACTGTAGAACTGCCGATGAGCTGCTTACTGCTAATGTTTCTTTGTAAAGGAGAATAATAATCTAAATGCAGTAACAAATGCTGCGTGCTACGGAGAAGGGAAGCGGTAGATGATTAAGCTGTAAGTCATGCACAGTCTGCTGTCATATGTTCCTGTCCCGCTGCAGTTCTGTGGTATCAGAACAGTTGGTAATATTTGACAGACTTAGTCTAGATGATATTTCACGTCTAAATAAATTAGTTTTATTTATTGGGTGGTGCTGGCCTGCCATATGTTCTTATTAATATTTTTCTGAAGGTTTGCCAAAGATTTCATGGGAATCGTGTCAGAGAAAAATTATATAACATATGACATTGCTTGAAAAATATTCACATTTGCTATTGTGCTTGCCACTGTATAATAGGGAAAAAACTAGTACATTTTAGACAGCTGGCTTCCTAGCTATAGTCTTTAGGCAAAGTGTTAGCCTTGCGTATTACAACAGCTTTACTTGACATAAATTGGGGTTACGCAGCTGAAGAGATGACAGTGATTTTTTTTTATTCAAAACCAATATCTAATGTTATACATGACCCATTACTAGTTCTTTAGGTGAACGATATTTATTGCTTATTTTATCTCTTTTCCCAAAATGTCATTCTTCTCAGTATCAACTCGTGTCCTATGTCTCCTGTGTACCACTTATTGCTAATTTATAGTCATACTTAATAATAAAGGCAACTCATCGAAAAGAAGATAGAATATAAAAAAAAATCACAAAAAAGGCAGCTGTATTTACCAACATTACTGCCTAAAAGCAGTCGCAAAATCTTAGCATCTTCAACAACTTTAATTCAGTTGAGGTTTTCATCCATGAAGCATGCTGCAGAAAATGACATCCACCCATCTAAACTTCTAGAAGTGTCCTCACTCCTCAGCAATTAGTCAGTACATTCAGGGTCTAGACAGTCACTCAAATCTACAAACTAGCCCTCATATACTGACCAGAGACCAGAAAAGAAAAGGCTGCTACAGCAAACAGCGAAAATACTGGAGGCAAAGAAGACATTCTGAAAAAGCAACACCTTGTTTGGAATGGTGGAGAGTTCCTCATGTGCTGAAAGATGACTGCTCACTACAGTGTCAAAGGTAAGGCCGGGCTATTTCATCCACATGGGACACATAGCTTTCAGCATTGTATAAAGAATTTTAAAAGTCTTAAATTCAATACAATCTAGTAAATTACTGTCTAGTCCACTACATTACATACATACAGTCATGGCGGAATATGTTGGCACTTTTGAAATTGTTCCAGAAAATGAAGCATTTCCACCAGAAAATTATTACAATTACACATGTTTTGTTATACACATGTTTATTTCCTTTGTGTGTATTGGAACAACACAAAAAAAACAGAAGAAAATCACTTCCTATAACCATTAACAAGCTTCTTACATCTCTCAACTGGCATTTTGGAACACTCTTCTTTTGCAAACTGCTCCAGGTCTCTCATATTTGAAGGGTGCCTTCTCCCAACAGCAATTTTAAGATCTCTCCAAAGGTGTTCAATGGGATTTAGATCCAGACTCATTGTTGAACACTTTAGAACTTTCCAGCTCTTTCTTTACATCCATTTCTGGGTGCTTCTTGAAGCATGTTTGGGGTCATTGTCTTGCTGGAAAACCCATGACTTAGGATGCAAACCCATCTTTCTGACACTAGGAACTACATAGTGACTCAAAATCCTTTGGTAATCTTCATATTTCATGATGCCTTGCACACAGTGAAGGCACCCAGTGCCAGAGGCAGCAAAACAGCCTCCACCATATTTGACTGTAGTTATTGTATTCTTTATAGGCCTCATTCCTTTTTCAGTAAACAGTATAATGATGTGCTTCACCAAAAAATGCTATCTTGATCTCATCTATCCAGAAGATGCTTTCCCAGAAGGATTTTGTCTTACTCACGTACATTTTGGCAAACTGCAGTCTAGATTTTTTATATCTATGTGTCAGCAGTGGGGTCCTCCTGGGTCTCCTGCCATAGCATATCATTTAATTTAAATTATATCTGACAGTTTGTGAGGACACTGATGTACCCTGGGCATGCAGGACAGCTTGAATTTCTTTGGAACTTGATTGGGCTGTGTCACGACTCTGTTGTCGGGTGTCTAGGGACAAAGGGCTTCTTCACTGTCCCTAACGCTAGGGGCACCCTAGATCACCCTGTTCCTCAGACTACTTCTGGTGGTGAAGACGCCGGGGCCACGTACCTTGCCTTAGCTCCTGAATCCGTCCTTAGTCTGTTTCGTTTTTCCCCACCCAGGGAAGAGGGGAGTTGTAGTGTTGTGTAATACACCAACCAGACTGACAAGGTAATACAAACAGGGATCGTTGATAGCAGCCAATGTGTGTAAGTGCATTTACAGTGGCTACGGAAAGTATTCAGACCCCTCTAAATTTTTCACTCTTTGTTTCATTGCAGCCATTTGGTAAATTTAAAAAAGTTCATTTTTTTTCTCATTAATGTACACTTTGCACCCCATCTTGACTGAAAAAAAACCCAGAAATATAGACATTTTTGCAAATTTATTAAAAAAGAAAAACTGAAATATCTCATGACCCTTTGCTCAGTATTGAGTAGAAGCACCCTTTTGAGCTAGTACAGCCATGAGTCTTCTTGGGAATGATGCAACAAGTTTTTCACACTTGGGTTTGGAGATCCTCTGCCATTCTTCCTTGCAGATCCTCTGCAGTTCCGTCAGGTTGGGTGGTGAATGTTGTTGGACAGCTATTCTCAGGTCTCTCCAGAGATCCTCAATTGGGTTTAGGTCAGGGCTCTGGCTGGGCCAGTCAAGAATGGTCACAGAGTTGTTCTGAAGCCACTCCTTTGTTATTTTAGCTTTAGGCTTAGGGTCATTGTCTTGTTGGAAGATGAAAACACCCCCATAGCATGCTGCTGCCACCACCAAGTTTCACTGTTGGGATTGTATGGGGCAGGTGATGAGCAGTGCCT
>VIAB01014169.1:34178-46446 GCA_009801035.1 Oophaga pumilio | reverse complement strand
TAACAGCCAATCAGAGCGATCGTAGCCACGTAGGGGTTAAGTCATCCCCCCCTGTAGTGAAGCACAAAGGGTCTTGTGCCTGCGTGTTGGGTGACCTTTCAGTGACCCCGGTCACCCGACCGGCAGGAACGCGATCCTTTCATGACACATACGCTGTGTCACAGGTCATGAAGGGGTTAAAATACAAAGGAAATATGTCTTTAACTTTAGCCCTTTGAGTGATCATTTTATCTTCAACTCTTAACTGTTCACTGCAGAATTCATCTGACTGCTTCTGTCTTCAGTCACATCAATAAACAATAGTGACCCAGTGCCATTGGAAGACATACATGCCTATGCTACCACACAACCTTCACAATGTTTTACAGAGGATGTGGTGTGGTTTGGATCATGAGCCGTTCCAAGCCCTCTTCATATTTTTTTATTCCTTTCATTGTCATACAGGCTGATCATAATTTCATCTGTCCAAAGAATACTTTTCCAGAACTGGGCTGGTTGCCTGGATGTCTTTTGGCAAATCTGTCTTTTCTATTTTGAAGGCTGATTAATCGTTTGCACCTAGTGGTGAACCCTCTGTATTTGCTCTCATGAAGTCTTCTCTTTGTGGTAGACTTAGATGCTGAAATGACTACTTCCTGGCTACTGTTCTTTGGTTGGTTGGATGTTGTGAAGGGGTTTTTCTTCACCAATGGAAGCATTCTGCGATCATCCACCACTGTTGTCTTCTGTGGATGACCAGGCCTTTTTGGTTTCCCAAGCTCACAAGTTTATTTTTTTGCAGAATGTACCAATCTGTTGATTTGGTCACTCCTAAAGGCTGGGTCTCACATAGCGATACACCAGCGATCCCGACAACGATCAGGATCGCTGGTGTATCGCTATATTATCGCTGCTGAGCTGCCAAACAGGCAGCTCAGGGCAGCGATCAGCACAGCGACACTGCGGGTAAACATCACTAGTTACCCGCAGTGTACCTTGGATACCAGTGCCCTGATGCAGGGAGCTGGTAACCAAGGTACACATCGGGTTTCCAGGCACTGCGCGGTGCCTGGAAACCCGCTGTGTACCTTGGTTACCAGCGGATCGCTGGTCTCCCGCCTGTCACACGCAGCGATGCGTGCCTGTCAGCGGGAGACCAGCGATCAAAAAAATGTCCAGACATTTCAGCGACGATCAGCGATACCCGGCAGGGGGGCTGATCGTCGCTGAATGTCACACACAGCGATATCGCTGGTGAGCTCGCTGCCGCGTCACAAAACTAGTGACTCAGCAGCGATCTCGCTAGCGAGATCGTTGTGTGAGACGGGCCCTTAACATTTCTGCTATCTTTCTGATGGATTCTTCTTTTTTTCAGCCTAGTGATGGTCTGTTTATCTTTCACTGAGTGCTACTTTTACCTCATGTTGGGGGTACACAGTATCAACTTCCAAATGCAATGCCACACTTGAAATCAGCTCCAGACCTTTTACCTGCTTAATTGATGATGTATTAATGAGGGAATAGCCCATGCAGGCTATTAAAAAGATTTTGCGATAATTGTCCAATTACTTTTTGTCCCTTTAAGTAGAGGCAGCTACATATTAAAGAGCTGTAATTGCAAAACCTTTACACCGATTCGGATGTGAATAGCCTCAAATTAAAGCTGAGAATTTGCACTTTAAGCTTTAATTGATTATATAACTGTAACTTGAATATGTTTTGGTAAACAGCTAAAATGTCAAAATGTGTGTCACTGTCCAAATATCTATGGACCTAACTGTATTTTTTTATGTAAGTGGCTGGGTGGAAGCTCAGACACTTTTTTATAGACTGGTGGAAAAGAGGAGTTGAGCCAATGCCTGTGAGGGATATAGTGCACAGGAAAATCATGAGTCCTTTCTAGCACAGTTCACACCTGCTCAGGAAAAGGAAGCAAAAAACAACTCCAACCTGCTATGATTAAGAACATTTGTTTGTTCGAAACGTGTCAGATGAATATCTTGCTAGTGTGACATGAATGTTAATTTGTGGACAAGAAAGCTGTAAATCTTTTGTCTTCAGAAGAGTGCTGGATCTCCCTTTGTTGTGCTACACGCCATGTGGAATGTTGCATCTTGTCTGTGCACTTACTCCAAGGGTTAACAGGTTTCTCTTCCTGATTAAAAACTTTTTTAAAACTCAATGGCTGTAGCTGCTGACTGGGTTCGGCGGTGGGCAATGAAAGCTTGGCATTTTGATTACAAAATGAGAACCTGCAGACTACAGTAGTATTATGGCAGTGCCAAAGCCTGGGGTTGTGGCTTGTGGGTTAGTCCAAAGCTATGTTAGGGACATGATTTTGTGTCACTTTCTACTATATGTATTGCCAGTTTCTATGTCAAGAACTGCTTGCTTGTAAAAGCAGTCTTCTTCACAGACTGCATATCACTACTATTTATAAAATAGCAGCATAAAATGACAGCTGATGGCGGATCGGATCAGACATGTCCATCGGCCTCCTCCAATTGGAAAGCACTACACATGGGAAATAGGTATTTCAATTAGTGCAAATATTATCACATTTCTCTGTCAACTGCCATTTTGAGAACAGGAGTGCTGTGCCTTGCTGCACTAAGAAGTGCAGGAGGTGAATCTGTCATAACTATATATTAGTATGAACTACAAAATCTTGTCTCCAACACATCTGCTATTTTGTTATGTTATAATAAAGATGTCAACTCCATTGCATTTTATTTATAGTGTAGCATCCATGCACTGCCTTAAAGTCTGCACACACATGGCTAAAAGTTACTCTTTACCACTATGTTCTTTTTACTAGGTTTTTTTCTTCCCATAGATTTTATAAAAATATGACCACCACAACACGTTACAATTTACCTGTATGTCACCTATATGTCTGGAAAAGTCTGTTTTTTTGAATGGTCGCTATGTAATGCTACATTTCCTCTGAAGTAGCAACTGTGCAAGAAATGCCTGACCACATATTGCATGAAAATCTAATCACCAGAAGTTATAGAAGCAAGACCAGCTAACTGCTAAACCAGATTTATTTACAAAAAAGTTGTAGTCTTGGCGATACAAACAATTTAAAAAGGACCTGTCACAAGGTAAAAAGTGACTAGTTTTTGCAAAATATTTAGACTTGAGAGTCCTCAGTGGTTGATACCTTTTAATGGCTAACTGAAAAGATGGTAACAAATTGCAAGCTTTCAAGACTACTCAGGTCTCTTCATCAGGCAAAGACTAATACAAAATCTGAAGAATCACATATTTATACACAACACAGCACAGAAATAATGCAATAAGATAAGACAAGTGACGTGAAGCAGAACTGTCATTATGGCAGAGGGATGAACATAAATATTGGAACAGTTCATAGATAAGGAGTGTGAAAGTTTTATTGCCCTCTAATTGGAGTCTGCTATTGTGTTTTGATGCCCCTAGATTATTTTATGCCCACTGCTCCCCTGATTATTCTGCTTTTGTTGTTTTTTGGTTTGTTTTTAAATCTGCCACAAAATTTCAGAAATATGGGTATTTCTATTTAGTGCTAATTTCTATGGTCTTTATGAAGGGGGTGTTACTTACAGGAAAATGATACAAAGTGGTTTAAAAAAACCCAGGGAATCCTGTAAGAAACACGTCTTGGTAAACACCATAAAAATTAGCACCAAGTAAATACGCTCATATCTTTGGAACCGTTTGGAAGATTTTAAAAAGAAAAATAGAAATGCTCAGGAGTGCAGCAGAAATATAAGAGTAAAAACTGACCACTTTTGACCAGTTTTAATTTTTATACTTAGAAATGTAGTGTTTATATGGTCTCTGTTTACCCTCTCCTCCTATCTCACATTATGCAGTCTTAGGTCCTATTTACATATCGAAGTTTGCAAACGTGTGTGCTATTCATTTTTTCAGCATATAGAAAATGTACACTCTTAGGTTACTTTACGGATCAAACTTATCCATTAGTTTTTTTCTCAGACTGATGCCTAGTCCACATAGCCGTACAAAATCGTCAGTTTCATCCAGAAATCTCAGACAATGTTTTTCTTACGTGTCATCCATACGCAATTTATTTTTGGGCAGCAGCAATCAATAATTTACAAGACCATTTACAGTTTCCTATGTTAAAGAATTGCAATGTATCCATAAAAATCTGAAGCTATACATGTGGAATCCATTTTTTTTGCACACCCATAGACTTGAATGGCTGAGTCTCATACGATTTACGAAAGGAACTAGTGCATGCTCTGATTTTTTCACATGCAGACTCGGTCATTGAAAAAAAAGGAAAAAAAATGTTTGTCTGTACTGCACAACTGAATAACATTGATAAGAATATGGTCTGTTTTTATTACGGACAGCACTCGGACTGAAAATACAATCGTGTCAATGAGCCCTGAAAAATAGATTTTAAATACAGTCAAGCGGACCAAAAAAGGATCAAAATCAGTCCTTTTTAACATATGCCAAAAAAAAAACAACGAAAAACAAACAAACTGACATGAATTCAGGTTTACAGACAAGGACATCTACAAACTGCAGCTGCATTACTCCTCCTCCCTATCAAAAGGTATTACTCTAAATAGAATATACACTATATATCAGTCTTATGAACTTATAATAAACATAATATCTACATTTGAACAGTAGGAACATGTTAACTTGTTAAATGTTCAACACTTTCCATACAGTATCACATTTGAATACATTCTAAAATTCAATAAAATTAAAATCCAAAAGAAACAAAACAGCTCCAACCTAACAGCATTAATAATTATTAGTTAAAAAAAATCTGACAAACAGGAGACAGAATGCAAAGAACCAAGAGTGTGTTATGTCACCCTTCCAACATGTCAGCATAATATTTAATTGGCTCAGCTTCAAACTCGCATACTACAATAATCTAGGTGATTGTGACAAGTACACTGGGAACCAACCTAATAAGAAACACTGTTCTGTCACTGTCAGGTTACATAGGGGATTGTGGATGCATAAACAATAATAATGAGCAAAAAAGAAACAACTGTCAATTATATTGACTACCTTTTATCTTCAGAGTACAGGTTAATGTCTATAATATAGTAACATAGATATCCTTAATTTTAAATTAATTCACTGTATGTAAAATGTTGAGAAAGCAAAAATTGAAGAAACAAATTCTTCTTTCACAATCACAAAAAGTACAGATAAAAGCATTCAAGGAAGCTTTCTTTAGCAAAACAACCCCCATGGATTAAATATATCCCACTTAAATATTATTTATTATAATAGAATAACAAATGTTTAGTTTATTTAGATTTTCTCATAACTATAATCTAAAACAAATATATACATATGTTTATTGACCACATTATCTCAAATATCCTAGATTTTAATACCTCCAGGACAATTTAGATACATATATGTGAGTTATATCAGCAGATATTTTATAATCGTTACATTTAATGGATTTTGACTTATGGATAATGCACATTTATCCATACAGACTAGGATAAACGGCAAATCTGAAAGATATGTTTAAATAACATCTGTCACCAAAATGCTGTCAATTTATAATGATACATAATATTTTTAATAAATAATACTGGAAAGTATTGTTAACACAGTGCATGTCTTTTAGAATCAAAACTAGGTGTGGACCCTCATCAGTACAATGGTCCAATGATTGGCTAACCACCATGGCTGCACCATTCCTGGAAACCCGGCAGTTATTGATAGCACTTACACAAACAGGCTTTGCGCAAGCCACGCTGTTTATCAGATCCCAGGACTTGCCCTGTCCTTCAGCATTTAAATGCCTTACAGTGGCCACAGAATCAGCTGGTAATCGTTGGAGCAAAAAGGGTCATCACACATCAATATTATGCCAGCCACATAAACAAAAAACAAGTGAGTCAAAATATAAGCCGAGGTCAGGAAACAGGTTAAATCGTGAGACACAGCAGTAGAAACAACTAGGGCTATGACCAAGTAAGTTGAGCTTATTGAGTAGCAGAGGAAGTCAGAGGTTCAGGGGTTTAAATAGCAGACAGCCCCATCTAGAGCTCTGAGGAATGTGTAATCAAAACCAGACAAGAATAAACAAAATAGCTCCCTAATTAAGCAGAAACAAAAGTCCCAGAAATAATGCAGGGCTGTCCCTGTCACAAATTGCCTGCAACAAAGGCGCGACACTGCCCAGCAGCTGAAGCGGAAACAGAGAGGACAGGAACCAGCACAGATGTTGCACTAACGAGCTTTTGTACGAACACTCATTCCCGATTATTGGCCCATCTAAAAATATATGTGATCACCTGACGAATAAGCAAAACAGTCAACGCCAAATATAAACAGATGAGCTTGCCCGTACAATGATGCTGTATGGGGACAGGACAATTTTTTTTAATTTTATTATCTCACTTTTCCTATCATTTTTTGCCTTTCTGTGTAAATAGGCCAGTAAACAACTGCTGATTTTGCTGATTGTCTTGTATACAGTGGATTGATGCTAGTTAATGGCCTATATTAGCCTATCAAAATGGACAATATTGCTGGAACAACACACAGATTTTTATGCATTGTTAGTGTTGGTAAATTCTTTGATGTACCGTGAAACCTTATTTAGACAACTAACTAGAAAAATATATAAAAAAGAAAATTTGGGAAAAAGTGTATTAAATGTACCATACATCCATGATACAGAAAATGATGACACTCCTTAAAACCATGTAATTATAGCACACAGTACGGCATTATGACATTCCCTATTCTAGGAAGCATTGTACTGCCTGATGGATAGACTTGTATGTGGTACATGCAAACTAAATATTTAAACAGTATACTACAGTGGTTGTCTCCCTGTGGCCAACCTAATTATTCTACCAGAGACTATTCATGCATGGTAGGAATTTTAGTTAAATAGTTGACAGGTTGTAAAAGACTGCTGGACAGAACAAAACTGTACAATAGCCTTCTCAGTCCCTGGCATTGCTCCCTTAGGCTACTTTCACACATCAGTTTTTTTCTGCTAGGCAGGATCCGGCATCGCGCAGGAGCGATGGATCTGGCGTAAATTGTGGAAAACTGATGAAACGGATCCGTTTTTCCGCCGGATCTGTCTAGCGGATCCGGCAAATAAACAGATCAGTTTCATCAGTTTTCCATCTGTTTCCTCTGTTTTTGTTATCCGTTTTACGACGGATACGGTTTTTAAAAACGCCCATGGGTGGTTCCCAAACGATGATCTGTTTCCTGGGGGCTGGCCAATTGAATCAGAGCATGCTCAGACTAAAAACCAGATCTGGCGCCTTCCGACGTCCATAGACTTCCATTGTAGCAAAAAGCCGGAAGTGCTGTCCGTTTTTTCGCCGCAGTCAAAAAACGTTACTGAAGACTTTTTTTCTGACGCAGAAATTAAAATTTTAGCCGGATCTGGCAAAAAACGGAAGAAATGGGAGGCCATGTAGCGCGATCCGGCACTAATACACGTCAATAAGAAAAAAACGGATCCGGCGGCAGATTTCGCCAGATGCGGTTTTTCTAAAAATAGCCGGATCATGCCTGACGGAAAAAAACTGATGTGTGAAAGTAGCCTTAAACCAGCCTTTTTTCAAAGTCCTTTTCAGTTACCAATACGGCTCCACTTGATTCATTCCTCAGCATGGTTTCACTCTACTCATTACCCATCATAACTGCATTCTCCATTTCACTCATCAGCATAGCTCTCCACTCCTTTGTCCTGAGCATAGCTCCCTTATCTTTCTCAGTTTCCAGCATGGGTGAACTATCTTCAATCAGCAACATGGCTGCCTACATTATCTCAATTCAGAGGATGACAATACTCTCATTTTCAGTCTCCAGGATAATCCCATATTTCTTTTCAGTCTCTGGGATAATTTCACCAACTTTTTAAGCACCACCATAGTTCCTATTAGGCTATAGCACAAACTCCCCTTTTATTCTAACAAGCAAGGGTAGTGGCATGCATGGGCTGAGTTCTGTTCATGGGCCACATTATATCAGCTGCACATAGACCTTGGCTGATCCACTTTTCAAGCTCCCGTCCATCCTCCGCTAAGTCCCACCTAGCTTTACTGCACTCCACTTAATCAGGGAATGCATTTGTTCTGAGAAGGCAGAAGCAAAATAAGAAAGTAAAAGATTAAATAAAAATTGCATTTATCCAGCAGTGTTTATTAAATTTGTGGCTAAAAGCACATACAATAAATTCAGTATCTGATGCTATAGGGCAAAGTGAAAAAGTGTTGATTAAATGCTTTCTTGTGACAAACAGGCCCTGGGGTTTCTATAACACCAGTACAAACAGTAACTGGAGTGTCTATAACACCTTGACAAACAGGCACTTGGAGTGTCTATAACAACATGACAACAGCAACTGGAATGTCTATAACACCATAATCAATAGGCACTGGAGTGTCTAACACCATAACAAAAAGGCAGAGGAGTGTCTACATCACCATGACAACAGCACTGGAGTGTCTATAAACACCTGGGCAAACAGGCATTTGGATTGTCTACAACCATGACAAACAAGCATTTGAAGTGTCTAAAACACCTGAAAAAACAGGCACTGGAGTGTTGATAACACCATAACAAACAGGCAGTGGAGTGTCTATAACATCATGACAAACAGGTACTGGAGTGTCTATAACACCATGACAACAGGCACTGGAGTGTCTATAACACCATGACAACAGGCACTGGAGTGTCTATAACACCATGACAACAGGCACTGGAGTGTCTATAACACCATGACAACAGGCACTGGAGTGTCTATAACACCATGACAACAGGCACTGGAGTGTCTATAACACCATGACAACAGGCACTGGAGTGTCTATAACACCATGACAACAGGCACTGGAGTGTCTATAACACCATGACAACAGGCACTGGAGTGTCTATAACACCATGACAACGGGCACTGGAGTGTCTATAACACCATGACAACAGGCACTGGAGTGTCTATAACACATGGACAAGCCAGTACTGAAGTGTCTATGACACCATGACAAACAGGCACTGTAATGTCTATAACATTTGGACAAACAGGCACATAGAGTGCATATAACAGCTGGACAAACAGGCTCTGTAGTGTCTATTATAACATTTGGACAAACAGGCACTTGAGTCTATGACACAAATGACAAACAGGCTCTAGAGTGTATATGACACCATGACAAGCAGACGCTTGCCTGTGTATTCTGGCAGTGCCATAGCACCTTCAAGCTTAGTATTAATAAATGAACAAACATATAGCCAATTATGAGGATTATCTTTATGAGAATATTTTTTAAGCTAGAGTTATCATAAGAGGAATTAAAAATACTGAATTAAAAATACTGGAGTATTTTGGTACAGATTGGCATATTAGACTCTGCACATCACATAGGCCACACCTTAAAAGGGTCGTCAGAGCAAAATGAAAATTTTGTCAGTGGGTTGGTAAAACAATAACAAAGCAAGCTATACTCACCTCCTGAAACATACATGGGTCCAGAGCAGGCTGCATTTAAACTGGGAGACATCACCTTTGAGGCTAAGTGCACACGTTCAGGATTATTTGTGTTTTTTTCACGTTTTTTCGCGGCAAAAAACGCGTAAAAAACGCATGAATGAAGCATCCTATTATTTAGAATGAATTCTGCAATTTTTGTGCACATGGTGCGTTTTTTCCACGAAAAAAACGCATTGCGGAAAAAAAGCAGCATGTTCATTAATTTCGCGGAAAACTAGCGTTTTCCCCGCTATATTATTGAGCTAGAAAGTTCAGGGAAAAATCGCGGTAAAAACGTGGAAAATCCGCGCAAAAAAAAACGCACCAAAAAACGCGGTAAAAACACATGCGTTTTTACCACAAAAAAAGTCCGGTTTTGCTCAGGAAAATTCTGAACACATTCCAGAACGTGTGCACTTAGCCTTAAGCAGCAGCTGGACCGTTGCAGCCTGCGATTGGCCGCTCGGTCAGGTGACATTTGCAGTTACATTAATAGGTCTAAAGTCAACAACCCCTTAAAAGGGGTTTTCTGTGATCAGAGGGGACTATGCTACAGTAGCAGAGGATTTAATGAGTAGAATATATATTTATTTTGCAACACTTACTGGGGCAGATTTTTTAAAAAAATCTAGAAAACTACTTTAAATTTTAATTCTGATCTGAATCAGAAAATATTATAGTAAGAGAGGGTAAATATATTTAATATAGTTATTACACAATGTTTTACCTTGACTGTGCAAGTTTTCTGCAAATTGTGGGTAGTGGGGCTAGCTGAAGCTCATGAATATGTAGGACTACATAGCAGGAGCTCTTCACTGAAAGAACTAGAACAGCCATAGCAGACAAAACAATAATTTATCAAAACCACAGAAAGAAACCCTGTACAACCACTGATATCAATTTCTCTGTCCCTACTTTATGATGCCCTCAGAAAGGGTGGGAAAAAGCTGATTACAGATTAGCTTTAACAGTTTTGTTTATCTGGTAACTACAGTTAGGTCTTCATGATTTGAACTCTGCATGTCACTATTTTTAATATGAAATAAAACAACTGAGATGCAATAGAATAGACTTTCAGGTTTATCTAAAGGGGCTGAACAAAAATATCTTGTGAAGCGCTAAGCCATTTTAACCATTTTTCTACAAAGCCTCCTCATTTCAGGTGCACAAAAGTAATTTTACAAATTAACTATACCATAAATAAAATGTTAATTTTTCATAATTTGTAGAGAATGATTTGCAGGCAATGACTGCATGAAGTCTGGAATCCATGGATGCCACTAAATGCTGGGTTTCCTCCTCTGTGATGCTTTGCCAGGCCTTTACTATAGCTGACTTCAGCTGTTGCTTGTTTGTGGGTCTTTCTGCCTTAAGTTTTGTCTTAAACTTTTACAATGTGGCCAATTTCCATTTTTGTGTTTCTGTTTTTTCCTCCCCTTCATCCCAGAGCCATAACTTTTTTTCTGTCCACGTAGACATATGAGGGCTTGTTATTGTGGGACGAGTTGTACTTTTTAATGACAACATTCCTTTTATCACATAGTATATACAAAAAACTCCTGATCAACATTACAATTTATGCATACGTATGCAAAAGGTGCCCATACATTAAGTATAATAATGTAGCTTCCCCTGAGGAAGCTGTGAAAAGTGAAACGTGCATTGGGGATAGAGGGCTGGGGTGCTGCTCCAACTATACGAATGAGTAATGGCCGCTGTACTTGATATATGCTTTTATGTCATTGCCATCCTTTATCTAAACTTTTGACTTATATAACTACATGTCATGCGTGGTACTATGCATATTATTATTTTTTACTTCCAGTGCGGGGGTTAAGATGGATGTGCAATTATATCGGATTCAGCTTTAATATTTATACTAATACATATTTGCAATCCATATAACACTGCAATGAATACTTAATGATATATGTTCTATATAACTACCATATGTATTACCACCCTGACTTTCAATAGGATGGTTATCATATGTATTCTTCATTGATCACTTTGCTGGCATCTATCACTCATTTATTTTACATAAACAACACCTCTCGCTCCGTTTACTCTCGTACTGTCATTGTTCCACCTCTAACTTTTCCCATTTTGTCTATATGTTTGTATGTTTAAACCCTTAAATGAATTGTTCCAATAAAATGTATATTTTTAACGAATAGCATGGACTAGCTTTCCTCTGTGTATAAATTCCTTTTATCACATAGTCTACTAGAAAACAGAAAAAAAATTCCAAGTGGGGAGAAATTATGAAAAAAACCTCGCAATTTTGACATTGTTTTTTGGGAACTGTTTTTATGGTGTACATTGTTGTGAAAAAAATCTGAATTTTGCCCCCCAAAATTTTGGGGCTGTGTTGCCATTTTCTGAAACCTGTGAAGTTTTTGTTTTTTTGGTTGGTGCAGCTGTGTGACGGCTCATTTTTTGAGAGGCGAGACAAAAATTGTATTGCTATCACTTTGGAATAGATGACTTATTGATTGCTTGTTACAGCAGTTTTAGTGGAATTGCGGAGACCAAAAAAGTCATTTTGGTTAGTTATTTTTATATTTTGATAGAACGAAAAAGAAAAGGACATACTATGCACCAGGGAACACCTGAATATAGAAAATAATCATAATTTTATTGAAAAAACTGCATATACACACACCATAAAGTTAAAAACATTTAAAATAGAACAGACAGTCACCCAACAAAATAAGGGTTCATGGCCCCCTACAACCCATATATCAATATATAGTGTATCAACAATACAAATATAGCTATATAGAT
>VIAB01014169.1:0-10824 GCA_009801035.1 Oophaga pumilio | reverse complement strand
CATTAACGTGCAAACCACCCTTGGGGGTTAAGGGGTTAACCATGTCCTTATGAGCCAAACAGGTGACCTAAGAATAATTCTGGCAGTGTCTTCTCTCATTTTCCCCAATAGTTTTGATAAAACACAGAGCTTGAAAATATCATAATTTGGAGATAGATGCCAATCATGGCGCTAAACAAGCTATCTCCAATAGATGATCCCCAGGATTTAGGGAATAGAAAAGTCGTATCTTCACATTATATAGGGAGGCACACAAACCAATTTTCAGAGTGCCACAGAAGTAGACAACTTTGTTGAAAATGTCTTGATATAGATACCACTCACCCTGGTTTAAAGATTGGCAACTGAGTAAGGGCCCCGTCTCACATAGCGACACACCAGCGATCCCGACAACAATCAGGATCGCTGGTGTCTCGCTACATGATCGCTGTTGAGCTGCCAAACAGGCAGCTCAGGCAGCTATCCAGACAGCGACACTGCGGGTAACGTCGCCTAGTTACCCGCAGTGTATGTTGGATACCAGCCCGCTGATGCAGGGAGCTGGTAACCAAGGTACACTTCGGGTTTCCAGGCACTGCGCAGTGCCTGGAAATCAGATGTATACCTTGGTTACCAGCTCCCCTGCAGCAGCGCGCTGGTATCCAATGTACACATCGGGTTTCCAGGCACAGCCCCGTGCCTGGAAATCCGAAGTGGACCTTGGTTACCAGTTGATCGCTGGTCTCCTGCCTGTCACACGCAGCGATGCGTGCTGGCCAGCGGGAGACCAGTGATAAAAAAAGTCCTGGCATTTCTGACACGACCAGCGATTCAAAGCAGGGGCCTGGTCGCTGGTACATGTCAGACATAGCGAGATCGCTGCTGAGATCACTGTTTAGCAGCGATCTCGCTAGCGATCTAGCTATGTGAGACGGGGCCTTAAAAGTCTGCTTGCGTGGTCTTTGAACCATTAATATGGATTGCTGACAAGGAAAGATTATTCCCTACTAGTAATATCAGGATCTGAAGGGTCACAATTAGCATCTGTTTGGATAATGTGCCTCCTAGTAATATAGATATGCTACCACAGTGGTGTTATCTGACATAATTCTAATGTGTCAGTTCTGAATCTGTAGAGATAGTAGTGTTGTGAATGTGCTAGAAATGAATTCTGAGCAGAGGCTCCCTCTGGTGGTTACAAGCAGTACTGAACTATCCAATGAAGATTGTGAGGATTGGCGATCAAGTGTTACTGACTGGTCTTATATAAGGGAGGTTCCCTCCCATCAGGGTTGCCGGTGATCAATTGTTCTGGTCTCATCTTTGATTCCTGTTCTCTTTGTAGCTTGCTGTTTCGTGCCTGCATCTTCTGCAAACAGATAAGACATTTTCTTATTTTAGTTTTTTGTGCTTGCTTTTTGCATTTTGTCCTGCACTTCTGTGGGGGTCTGCCGGGTCCCCTCCGGGGGCTTGTGCTCCTCTCAGTTTAGTTCAGCCACTGTTGTTTGTTCATTTGCCTTTTCCAGTTTTTTCAGTGGCTGCTGTTTAGTTTTTGTTACACCAGAGAACTAATTTAGGTGGTAGAGGTCGTGTGATCTCAGGTGTTTTTGTAATTAGTAGTGTTGGTACTTTTCAGGGTTTTTTGGGATTGCAGTAAGTGTCCTTCCTATCCTTTTCTATTTAGGAAGTTTGGGCCCCAACGTTTGCTTATACTATTTTCTGTCTGTGTTTGTATTTCCTCTAGTCTAACCGCCATTATATGTTTGGGGGCTTTCTATGTTCTTTGGGGATCTGCTCCGGGGCAGATAGTTTTCCTCTTTCTGTCTTTAGGTGTAGTTAGCTTCTCAGGCTGTGACGAGGCGTCTAGGACCAATGTAGGTACGCTCCACGGCTGCCTTTAGTTGTGGTGGTTAGTCAGGGTACTGCAATCCCATAGATTCCAACCTCTCTGGTGTATTTCCTTTTTTGCCTGCTCTCCTCAGCTACCAAATCATAACATAGTAGTAGGGCTCAGAGAACTGCAATCGCTCTATCAGATTGGAAGTTCTCATAGAGACGGAACTATCTTATCTCTATTGCAGGAGTTGTGAACCCATGCAAGCACCAAATCCAGCAGGACTGGCGTAGATGGTTATCACCAATGGGTCTGAAATCTTCCATGTAACACCCCAGGATAGATTTGATATGTCTAGCCACTATCCTAAGTTCCAAAGAGTCTTTTGTGGACTAAGTATATTGATGTTCAGGAGGCTGAAGTCTGACATCCATGCTTTTTAGAATCACAGACTGGAGAGGTCCTGAATGGTTCTGTGCTCATTGCATTGATAAGATACGCATTGTCAAGGTTTAGAGAACGGACATTGCCATGCTCACAGATACTCGAGGTCTGGCAATAAAGCTCTTTACCACTAGACAAGCTCTCTGAATTTTCTCTTGAGGAAGAAGATGTTTCATAACATGACTAGGAACTTCTTGAAGAGAGATCAGACAAGATTTCTGATATTATATAATCCAGCCCAAAAGAGAAAGAATGTTTATCACTTGATTCACATACATTCAGCATTTCTTTGCTGGAGCCACAATCTGGAAGTTGTGGGGAAAAATAATGTCTTTTTCTCTGACACAGGCTGCAACTTCTGACAATCTTGTAGAAAATACAGGGGGCCAGTGAAATCCCAGAGGGTAAAGTATTTCCATTTTGAATTTCTTCTAATACAGCTGTTTGTTTAAATTTTTCAGATTTACAATTATTCTCTATTCCCTATTTGGCTTTAACAACACCTAACAGTCTTTTCAATAGCTTCATATTTATTATTATTAATGCCTATGTGATGATTTCATATGTCGTGTCCAATCTCAAATTGATCCACACCATGTAATATGATTTCTGAAAATTGTATTGTCAGTGTTACTTTTTCGTTATTCAGCTTGAATTATGTTGTATCACGATTATAAGTCCATTTACATTACAAGTGTGTGAAATCAAGACAATTGGATTTGTGTACATCTTTTGCCCATGTCCCTGAGAGCAGACAAAGGACATGAGAATTCATTAAGTATTGGACTTTTTTCCCTCCCTTATTTAAGTTTTTGCATGTTTCATGTATGTCCTTCATTTCATCATTTTTGTAACTATTATGCACTGTACATGTGCATAATAATTAATCCTTTCACCTGAATTGAACCCCATAGAAAATCTTTGGGTTTGCTTGCTACTTCAAAGCCCACCAAAGAATATTAATGAACTGGATGGAGGCCATTACCCATGAGCCATGGGCTAAGAGTCATCATACAATACCATCAGGTAGTCATCTGATTGGATCTTAATTTATTTTGCAGCAGGAAAACGATCCCAATCATACAGTCAATGTTATTTAGAACTATCCTCAGAGTAAAGAAGAGCAATGAATCCTAGGAGTGACTACATGGCCCTCAAAGGTCCCTGATCTCCATATCATCTAGTCTCTATGGAATTACATGGAGAGAAAGAAGGATTTGTGGAAGCTTACATCCAGAGAACATTTGTATTTACTTCTCCAAGATGTTTGGACCAACCTCAGTGCCGAATTCCTTCAAAAACTGATGCTATTTTGAAGGCAAAGGATGGCCACACCAGACATTGATTTGATATAAATTTCTCTTTACACGTTGTATTTTATTAAGTCAGAAAAATAAATCATTAACACTTTTTTTTTAAAGCATTCTTACTTTGCAACATTTTTTTCAGCATAACAAAATGCCATGTGGCATATTACTCATGCTACTGTTTTTAACCTGCGTAGTCTAAACGTGCTACCATGGCCAGCAGCATTTCTGGGCTTATCTACCATTGAGTAAATCTCGCATGACATTGGTCGCCAATTGTAAAGGACCTTCCAGTAGTGAATCAAGATGATCTGCATAACCATGTGCAGTCAGCATGGCAGAACATTTCTCAGACAACCATTACTAACCTCATTGATGGCATATCAAGGCGTGTAAGTTTGGGTATTTCTGCACATAGTGATCATACGTGATACTGAATAAATCGAGATGTTTTGAAAAGTTTGTTTCCATTCTTTTATCATTTACATATCAGTAGCATGTCTATCAATCCAGTGATTTTCATAATTCTACAACTTTTCCCTCTTGCTGTTTCGATTTCAATGTTGAGAAATGTGCATACACACAGACATACAAATGCACATAAACATATTTCTTATATAACAACAAGTGAAGGTTAGTGTTGATATCAATTTATGATTATTTTGAGCCCATCTGCTTCTACAGCCTGTGTTCCAGTGAAAGAACATCTGCCGTCCATCTTTGTACTATTCCCCACACCAGGGCTCCAAATTTTAATCATATTCATTTATTTTACTTAGAAGAATCATGTTCAGAACCAATCAATCTCATCCTTAGTTCCTCATATACATTCATGCAGCATGAAAGATGAAACTGAGCATGATTCTATACAGTAGAATGAATAGTCACATAATGAGAGGAAGATTAAGACATCTCCCGCTATTTTAATTAGCAAATTTCTGCATCACTGCAAAACCACCATTTAGTTATTTGAGGCAAAACAGTCTGTAACTAAAATACATACGAAATGTTTTCTTGTCATACATTTTGAAAAAGAATGTCAATATGATGTTTTTTATTTAAAGAAAACCGTGTCACATTATTAAAAAAAATCTAAAATTATATTAATAATGTATTAATAAGTTCTACAATAAAATCTAAAATGTGTATCCCTACGAAGTGATATGCAACATACAATATGCAGTAGACATAGAAAGTCTACACACTCCTCCCTCTTTAACCAAGGTTTTGTTATGTAAAATAAATATCAAGAGGAATTATTTCAAAACTTTTTCCATCTTAAATGTCACCCATAATATATACATTTCCATTGAGAACAAACAAATCATTTTGAGGCGTAAAATACAAATAACAAACTAAAATAATGTAATTGTAAAGTATGAACACCCTATTATAAATGGGGATGTGGTTGTGTTCAGAATTAGCCAATGACATTTAAATTCATATTAAATAGTAGTTAGTACAAAGCTGCCATCATTTAAAGTGATTCTGATTAAACCCTATGTAAAGTTTAGCTGTCCTAGTGGTATTTTGCTAACATTTACTCAGTTGCATTTTATAGCAAAAGAATCTTATTGTTAAAAGTTATCAGTCAGGAGAAGGGTACAATTTTTTACTAAGGCACTAGATATAACCATTTGTTTGGGTACAGGTTAACAAGTCACACAATCTTAGCAATAATAGCGATAACAACAGTTTAATAATTTCAATATCTTATTCTATGTTATATCTAGCTATCTCTTAGTGTGAACAACTCTTTTATGTTTTTCTGCTTTAGCTCTACGTGTATCACTTGTAACAAAAGGCAATATGTCCTTCAGGCGCTATATTTTACTGGCACTAACTGGGATCACTGATATTTCCTGCTAGGCCGCAAGTACTTAATAGCAAGTCACTTAGTCCCCTATTTGTGTTCCTCACACTGGCCGTTCTGGATCCCTTCTGTAGCACGGCCTCGTACCACGCCCTGTACTGTAAGTCTACGCTGGAAGTAATTGACCGGTTAACTTGTGTCTCCCGGTCACCGCGGAAGACGTCTGGCCCCTTAAGATAATCAGCATTTGACCTTCGGTGCTTGACCGGATATTGGGTATTAACTGGACATCGGGTCTTGACCAGCGGAGTCTGGGCCTCGGTGCTTAACCCATGATATCCCGCCTGTCTCAGTCTCCAGTCACTCTTTGGTCGCTCTGCCTCTGCGTTCCATCGCTCACACATTTTCCCTGTCTCGCTTGCTGGCACCAACTGACTTCCCGCTTTATCACTCCGACCTATTTGATAACTGCACAACAGCTACCATCTAGCCCGATGTCCCCTTCAAGTTCATCCCTCCAGAAATCCTTCCTCCATCTTCTAGCTCAACCTTACTCGGTTCGCTCAGCAGATGACAACATTTGGTCAAGTGTGCTATAGAACAGTGATGAACCACATCTTCGGTTCTCCACCCCTTTTCAAAAAAACAAGAAAAAAATGGCCCAATAGGCTGCCAAGAGGCCTACAGCAATATTAAAGGAGCAGCAGGAATTTCTGGCAACTGGTTGTGCACTGTATGTGACAGCATTCTCCCATTTTCTTCATATGTCTGGCCTGATGGAACCATAGTCTTATAAAGAAAGACAACAAAAGCTGGCTATGTTTTGTCACAACCTACATGAAGTCTGCCAAAAGCATGTGCGAAAATGTGTTATAGTGACAAGAGAGCAAAGTTGAACTTTTTGGCCATAATTCCAAAAGGTATGTTTGGCACAAAGTTCAACACTGCGCATAATCAAAAAAACATCATACCCACATAATGTTGCTTAATGGAGGCAGCATTATGCTTGGGGCTATTTTTGGTAGCTGGACCTGGGGATTTAGTCAAGGTAGAGGGAAGTATGAACAGTGCCAAATATCAGTCAATTTTGAATCAAAATCTTCAGCTCTCTGCTAAATAGGTGAAGATGAAGAGGAACTTCTCTTTCAGCATGACAACGACCCTAAGCATACCTCCAAATCAACAAAAGCCAGAGCCCACACCGAAATCCAATTGAAAATCTGTGGGTTGACCTTAAGAGAGCACCTTGCAAGCAAATTAAATGAAGATAAAATTAGGAAATAATTTGTGATTGCAATCATTTTCAGGAAGACACTGAGTATTATCTGACAGAATTGCAGGGGTGCCAATACTTTTGGCCACCATTGTATGAGGCCTATTCTGTATGGAGCATTATATGGAGTCCATTCTGTATGGAGCAATATATGGGACCCATCATATACTGTATGGAGCTTTATATGCGACTCATTATACTGTATGGAGCAATATGTGGGGCTCATTTTACTCTATGGGGACAGTCCTATACTTTAAGGCACATTATATGGGGACTATCATATACTGGAGCAGTATGTGGAGCTCATCATATACTGTATGGAACATTATATGGGACCAATTATGTATGGAGCAATATATGGGGCTCATTATTTTGTATGGCGCACTATGTAGTGGCCATAATACTGTATGGAGGAATATACTGTCCGGTTTTGGAGCTATTGCAGATTTTAACATAGATATCAGTCATGTTATGTAAGAAGTGAAGTATTTTTCATTGTACTAAACCTATATATCTGTGTCGTATCGTAGCATGATGAATTGTGGTATGTGTTAAAGGGGCCCACTGACACTCTTTGGCCCGGGGCACATGAAAACCGGGAGCCAGCCCTACACCCCCCCACAAGTTTAGCAAAAAAAACCCCAGTTTTCAATGCGTAACTATTATTATAAAGTTAATTAAGGTTGCCAAGCTTAAGTAATAAGAATTGATGTCGTTGCCATTCAAATGGGCACTGTAGGTGTGTTTACTGTCCTCCACTCCCTGCCGACTTTGCTTCCCCATTGACTTGCATTGGGTTTCGTGTTTCAGTCGGACCACCGACTTTTCCCGATAGTCGGCCGATTTCGTTCGACTCGACTTTTGAGAAAGTCGGGTTTCATGAAACCCGACTCGACCCTAAAAAAGGCAAAGTCGCTCATCTCTAGATATGATTATGTGCATCTGTCCCAATCAGCACAGCTCATACATAAGCTACAGAACACAGGACGTGTTAACCTGTTGTGTCGGTGCAAATGATGAGAGCGAGCATTAGAATATTTCAAGATTTTTTAGCTAGTCATATAAGGCTGTGTGCCCACGATACGGAAGTAGCAGTGTTCTTGATGTAGTGTAATTTCACTGCCTTCTATTGAACGCTGGTAAATCCGCATGTGTTCACTAAACAATGCGGATTAACCGCATTCAATACATTCTATTGAGTATGTTTCTGTTGCATCTCCACAGGAGATATTGACATGCTGTGGAACTGAAAGACGTGTCGCATGTCAGTTTCAGGGTGATCCGCAGGTGCACATACACGCATAGTGGACAGAGGATTTCTAGAAATCCCATCCACTATGCTGTAACATCTGGCCGCTGTAGTTTTGACGCTGCATAAATACGCAACATCAAAACTACAGCAACTAGCTTGGCCCGTGCGAAATTTTCGCACATTGGTCGTCGGGGGAGCAGGCAAGTTCAGAAAAAGCAACTGGTCAAATGTAAATGTATTTCCTGAGATGATGAACACAGACAGGTATTTATATATGTAGATTGGTAATACAATAAATTGGTTTGATAAGTAGAGGCCAAAAAATGTCTTCCGGTTGAGGTGCCACCTGCAGGTCATTGTTTCTTTCTGCAGGTTTATGAAAATGAATGTTTAAACTGTCTTTAGTGATAAAATCGTGAATGTGTGGTTTGTTTGGCTCTTTTCTTGCTGAAGGGGGCAAATTTACCTTCCAAATGGTGTATCATTTGTGTGTGGGGGGCAATGTAATCTGCGAAAAAGCAGTGCATGTTTACAAATGTGTTTGCATATGTGACTCACCTGCAGTGAAGTGTGCAATCCTCCAATGTGCCTGAAATAGGCTGGGCAAGCACTTGGGCAAGCTGGAAAGCCCCCAAGGCAAATGTTTGAATTTGTTTGTTATGTCTGTAAGCAGCTTTGTGGTAGTGTGCTTTGGGGTAGTGTGGTGCCACCTGCAGGTCATTTTTCCTTACTGCAGGTTTATGAAAATTAATGTTTAAACTGTATTTTGTGATCAAATCGTGGATGTGTGGTTTGTTTGACTATTTTCTTGCTGAAGGGGACAAGTTTACCTTTCAAATTGTGTATTATTTGTGTGTGTGGGTGCAGTATGAACGGAGATACAAAGTAATCACCGAAAAACATTGTTTAGAAATAATAGAATAGATTCCTGATCATGGGCACGTACCTTAAGAAAACTTAAAAAAATGTACTAAAACAGGTTTGTAAAAAAGATTTGATGTCAATAATATATCACTTTCTATTGGTACATTGTCTTTGAAGCATTATATACCCTGACATTGCTTCCGTCTACTGTTTCTCATGTTTAAGCCCTTAAGGACCAAGCCACTTTGTAGGTTAATGACCAGGTCTTAATTTTGAAAGCTGACCACTGTCACTTTATATGGTTATAACTCTGGAATGCTTCAACGGATCCCACTGATTCTGAGAATGTTTTTTCGTGACATATTGTACTTCATGTTAGTGGTAAAATTTCTTCGATGTACAGTACAGACCAAAAGTTTGGACACACCTTCTCATTCAACGATTTTTCTGTATTTTCATGACTGTGAAAATTGTTGAATCACACTGAAGGCATCAAAACTATGAATTAACACATGTGGAATTATACATTACACTTTACAAAAAAAAGTGTGAAACAACTGAAAATATGTTTTATATTCTAGGTTCTTCAAAGTAGCCACCTTTTGCTTTGATTACTGCTTTGCATGCAGAAAAGGTGAACGGATGGATTCTACATGCCTAGTTCCCACCGTGAAGCATGGAGGAGGTGGTGTGATGTGTGGGGGTGCTTTGCTGGTGACACTGTTGGGGATTTATTCAAAATTGAAGGCATACTGAACCAGCATGGCTACCACATCATCTTGCAGCAGCATGCTATTCCATCCGGTTTGCGTTTAGTTGGACTATCATTTATTTTTCAACAGCGCAATGACCCCAAACACACCTCTAAGCTGTGTAAGGGCTATTTGACCAAGAAGGAGAGTGTTGGGGTGCTATGCCAGATGACCTGGCCTCCACAGTCACCAGACCTGAATCCCATCGAGATGGTTTGGGGTAAGCTTGACCGCTCACCGCTTCAATTTTGAATAATCCCCAACAGTGTCACCAGCAAAGCACCCCACACCATCACACCACCTCCTCCATGCTTCACGGTGGGAACCAGACATGTAGAGTCCATCCGTTCACCTTTTCTGCGTGCAAAGCAGTAATCAAAGCAAAAGGTGGCTACTTTGAAGAACCTAGAATATAAGACATATTTTCAGTTGTTTCACACTTTTTTGTAAAGTGTAATGTATAATTCCACATGTGTTAATTCATAGTTTTGATGCCTTTAGTGTAATTCTACAATTTTCAGTCATGAAAATACAGAAGAATCTTTGAATGAGAAGGTGTGTCCAAACTTTTGGTCTGTACTGTAACTTGCGTCTATTTATGAAAAAAAACAGAGAGATATGTCACACAAAATACTTCATGAATAACATTTCCCATATGTCTACCTTACATCAGCACAATTTTGGAAACAAAGTTTATTTTTTGTTAGGAAGTTATAAGGGTTAAAATTTGACCAGCGATTTCTAATTTTTTCAACAAAATTTACAAAACCATTTTTTTAGGGACCGTCTCACATTTCAAGTCACTTTTAGGAGTCAATATGACAGAAAATACCCAAAAGTGACACCATTCTAAAAACTGCACCCCTCAAGGTGCTCAAAACCACATTCAAGAAGTTTAATAACTCTTCAGAATTAACCCTTCAGATGCTTCACAAGAATTGAAGCAATGTGGAAGGAAAAAATGAACATTTAACTTTTTTTCACAAAAATTTTACTTCGGACACAATTTTTTTATTTTGTCATAGGTATCAGGAGAAAATGAACCACAATACTTGTGCAATTTCTCCTGAGGATACTGATACCCCATGTGTGGAGGATAACCACTCTTTAGGCGCACGGCAGGGCTCGGAAGGGAAGGAGCGCTGTTTGAGGTTTTGAACATAAAATTGGATGGAATCGAGAGCGGACCCCATGTTGCGTTTGGAGAGCCCCTGATGTACCTAAACAGTGGAAACTCCCCATAAGTAACCTCATTTTGGAATCTAGACCCCCCAAGGAACTTATCTGGCTGTGTGGTGAGCACTTT
>VIAB01014167.1:0-13803 GCA_009801035.1 Oophaga pumilio | reverse complement strand
CATGATGGATAACAATCCGTTGGCTCACTTAGAGAATGCAAAACCTGGGGCGTTGGAGCAGCGGTGGGTTGCCCGCCTTGCCAAATTCAATTATCAAGTTTTGCTCTGGCCGAGAAAATGGAAATGCAGATGCATTGTCAAGGGTACCCCTTGGGTCCTCCGGGGAAAATGTTGATGACCAACTTGGGGACACTGAGACTTCGGCCCTGGGGCAGATACCTATTTTCCGAAGTGTGGTACACTCAAGTGGGGTGGCCTCAGGGATGCCTTGTGTCCACAGGTAAAACGATCTCAGATTGGGCAAAAGACCAGGATGAGTTCCCAGACATTGCACTTGTGCGCCGTTGGGTACAAGATGGGGTCTGGCCCCGAGCAGAGGACAAAGTTCAACTGTCTGCTGAAGGAATGAAACTACTGCGACAGTGGGACAAATTGTGTGTGGAACAGGGCCTTTTGTATCGTAAAGTCTACCTGCCATCCAAGCTGCCATTACCAACTGGTAATCCCTGAATGGATGGGTCCGGTGGTCGTGCGTGAGGCGCACAAGAAGGGAGCCCACTTTGGAAGTGAAAAGACACACCAGTGGCTACAGAGAGTCCTCTATTGCCCTGAGTTGGGAGGGATGGTGGCAGACGCATGTCGGCAGTGTCTGGTCTGTGGGCTCGGTAAAAGCCCTGAGCAGCGAGCTCCCACGCAGTCTATTACGACTTCCGCTACGTTAGAGCTAATCATGATTGACTATGTTCTGATAGTGTACTCTATGTCTGGGTATTCCAATTGCCTGGTAATGACAGATCATTTTACCAAATATGCTGTAGCTGTGCCGACAGATCAGACGCCAAAATCGGCGGCTGAGGCCGTGTGTCGACATTTCCTCCAAGTGTTTGGGTGTCCGCAAAGAATACACTCGGATCAAGGGGCATGCTTCCAGGGAACGCTGATGAAGGAGCTGCACCAGCTCTATGGAATCGAACAGTCGAGGACACTTTATCATCCTCAGGTTAATGGGGCATGTGAGCGCTTCAATCGGACCCTGTTACAGATGTTGAGGACATTAGAGGGTAAACAGCAGGTACACTGGCCTGAGTATCTCCCCGAATTGATGTGGGCCTACAATAACCGAGTGTACAGCACTACTGGCTATTCACCACATATGATGATGTTTGGGAGGCTCGGCAGAGACATTGAGGATTTGAGCATGCCGGACCCCTCAACCTCCAATCCCCCTCGGACCGCATCCGAGAGGGTACAGGAGCAACGGCGGCGATTGAGGGTGGTGCATCAAGTGGTGGGTGATCGCCTGTGTCAGGTGACCCATAGGGACACACATCACGTTCAAACAGAGCTGTTTTCCGCGGGTGATAGAGTGTTGGTGAGAGCCAAGGGACTGTCAGGAAAACTAAGTAACCGATGGGAGGAGACTCGGTATCTGGTAAAAAAAAACAGGTAAATCCTGAAATTCCAGTGTACGAGGTCGAGCCGGTGGGGACAGGGGTGCTATCTCGTAATTTGCACCGTAACATGTTACAACGGTGCTGGTTTGAAGAATCGGCTCCCATTCCCATGAAACCAGTGGCCGCGTCTAAAGGGATGGGTACTCTTAATGATCTTGAATTTGATGTTGAGGATGTGGTGGATCCTGCGGAAGAGATGGCTTCAGGGCAGCCGCTTGGCCTGACGCCGTGTTACCGGACGCAGGAGGAGGCTGCCTCACTCGCTCCCTCTGGCAATTCCACGGAAGGGGCTTCCGCTCCCTCTAGGGCTACGCCTGGTGAGGTAGGCCTCAGGAGAACTACCCGATCTATGGCAGGAATACCGCCCCAGCGATATGCTTAGGACGATTTTGAGTAGGGAGGTATGTCTGGGACGCCAACCTCTAGTGGGGTGGCATGTAAGAGGGTGAACTGTGCTTACACCCAGAGAAAACTAGGACCCTGTGGTGTTTGTCTGCTGCAGCTAAGGACAGGTGCTGCCTGTGCCCGGAAATCTGTGTGTGCTGGGTGGTTGGGGCCTGGTGTCAGCAGTCTAGAGCTGAGAGGGAAGCTTCCTGAAGAGAAAAAAGGAGAATTTGTTCTGAGAGATTGTTTTGTGTGGAGAATCTTCTGAGAAGCAAAGATACTGAATGCTTAAAGAGACTGTTTACTGCTACCCCCCTTTATTTTGGAAGCCTGAGGCTTTGCTGTGAAAGGAGGCAGAGTGTTTCTGGGAGCTTTGAGACTGTAGCTCCTTAGAGTCCCTGTTTTGTGAGGAGGGAAGAAGCCATATTGGACCGAACTTTTATACAGAAACTGGCGTACTGCTTCTAGGAGAAATCGTGAGGACTGCAGGAGGAGAGACGGCATCTTGAGGAGACAGAATTATAAGACCCTGGCGTTTGGGCTCGACCGACAAGATAAAGAATCTGTGTTTCTGCAACTTTTTGGCGCCGAAGATTTGGGACTGGCTGCAGCCTATGCAATCTTCATTCCTGAGAGGAAACTCACCTCAGGTTAAAGGTACCATATAGTTATAGATACCCGGGTATCCCTAGTAGAAGCGCTTAAAGCTCTTTGTATTAAATTTATATGTATTGTATTTGTAGGTTTTTTAGGTTATACTCAGTATGCCATTCCAGGAGGTCCCTTGATATCACTACATGCATGCGATTTACACCTGTTCTCTGAGTACCTGAATTGACCTTCCTGATAGGTAAATTAATTCCAAATCCCATTATGATACACTTTTCAGGAAATCTTGAATTGGCATAGTGATTTCAGCTCCGGCTGACAGTGTGTACTGTATAAGGGTATTTCAATTTGTGTCTTCCATATAGAAAAATATTTAGACTTGAGAGTCCTCAGTGGTTGATACCTTTTAATGGCTAACTGAAAAGATGGTAACAAATTGCAAGCTTTCGAGGACTCTCAAGTCTAAATATTTTTCTATCTACTGGCTAACACGGTACGAAGATATACATCTTTCCTATGTCTTCCATATACTAAGTTCTACTATTTTGGCTATTTGAGTAAAGACAACTTTTGGGAATTTCTGCCCCAGCCTTGATTTGTGACACACTGGATCTTATTCGGACCTCTGGTCATTACACGGCCACATGTCAGTTATTCAAAACAGCTGTCATGTGCCGGGAAAGATGTGGGTTCACCGCCGGAGCCCACATCAAAGGGAGGGAGTCCGACATCGGCGTACTATTGCACTTGATGTTGGAAAGGGGTTAAAGGAAAAACTAAAGCCAAAACGCTCCATATGAACCTATGCTAAAGGGGAGGTATAATTTTTTTTTATTTTTTTTTCTGTTAATTTAGAGTTATATACAATGGGTACGGAACGTAATCAGAGCCCTTTAAATTTTTCACTCTTTGTTTCATAGCAGACATTTGGTAAATTCAAAAAAGTTAATTTTTTTCTCATTAATGTACACTCTGCACCCCATCTTGACTGCAAAAAAAAACAGAAATGTAGAAATTTTTGCAAATTTATTAAAAAAGTAAAAACTGAGATATCACATGGTCACAAGTATTCAGTCCCTTTGCTCAGTATTGAGTAGAAGCACACTTTTGAGCTAGTACCGCCATGAGTCTTCTTGGGAATGATGCAACAAGTTTTTCACAACTAGATTTGGGGATCCTCTGCCATTCTTCCTTGCAGATCCTCTCCTGTTCCATCAGGTTGGATGGTGAACGTTGGTAGACAGCCATTTTCAGGGTGGTTTGGTGGTCCCAAACTTCTTACATTTAAGGATTATGGAGGCCACTGTTTTCTTAGGAACCTTGAGTACAGCAGAAGTTCTTTTGTAACCTTGGCCAGATGTGTGCTTTGCCACAATTCTGTCTCTGAGCTCATTGGCCAGTTCCTTTGACCTCATGATTCTCATTTGGTCTGACATGCACTGTGAGCTTTGAGGTCTTATATAGTGTTTTCCTTTACAAATTAAGTCCTATCAGTATAAACAAACACAGCTGGACTCCAATGAAGGAGTAGAACCATCTCAAGGAGGATCACAAGGAAATGTGGCTTAAATATGAATGTCTGAGCAAAGGGTCTGAATACTTATGACCATGTGATATTTCAGTTTTTCTTTTTTTAAGAAATTTGCAAAAATTACTACATTTCAGTTTTTTTTTGCAGCCAAGATGGGGTGCAGAGTGTACATTAATGAAAAAAAATTGAACTTTTTTGAATTTACCAAATGGCTGCAATGAAACAAAGAATAAAAAATGTAAAGGGGTCTGAATACTTTCTGTACATATTGTACATGTAATTATGAAGGAAAAAATGTTTCTTAGCATTTTTCCCTTTAAAATTTTTTGGTTTGGTTTGGTAGGTCTTTTTAAATATCTGTAAAACCGGTGCAATAGTCTGACAACATTATTCCCAGATGCCATATTTGAGTCAGAAAGGCATGCAGGAATCTTCTCCATGCTGTTTCCATTTAGTTTTAGCTCTTTAACATCCATTTCAGCTTTTTCCTCATGCCCCCAGTCCTGTTTGCCATTGACTTGCATTGGATTCATTATTTAGTATGAATGCTTGGAAAATAGAAATTATTCGTGCCAATTTTCCAGAATCCAAATATTTCACTATTCGATCATCACTACAAAACAGCGCTCCCTATAATCAGCCGTTCGGCGCCGCAGCTGCATGTGTTGTGGCTGTATGACAGTCACAACACATGCATGGAGAGCCTGTGTGTTGGGTTCTCCATGCATGTGTTGTGACTGTCACACAGCCGTGACACATGCAGCTGTGGTGCCAAACAGCTGATTATCGGAGCACTCCAGGTATCCGGGTTCCCGATGCAGCTATTTGGTAGGCGCTATAGCTATTTGGATAAGCGCTTATCCAAAGCTATTCGATCAACACTAGTCTTTATTATTTATTTTCATAGCACCGTTGATTCCATTGTGATGTACATGAGGAGGGGTTACATACAAAACACAAATAGAAATTTCAATGAGCAAACTAATAGTGACTGACAAGTACAGAGGGGAGAGGACCCTTTTTATTTTAATTGTTCATTTTTGAACATTCTCTATATTTTTAAAGATTTCAGGATATCTTATCAACATTGTTGTTTCTGTAATACTGACAGAAAATCCACTGTGTATATCCCGAGTGACCACATAAATGATGAATGTATTGAAAAAATGGAGTGTGTGAATGGGATTTTAGGCTGGATTGGCACCAACTATTTTTTCTTTTTTTTTTTTTTTAAACTGTATCAAAAAAATTCACTCAAACACCTATGTGATGACTCCTGGAATGGACCCTCTGGGTCGCGATACCAAACCACCCTGGGCGAGCTGACCTAATGAGAACCACCCCCTATACAGATAGCGCCAGGGGCAGACCCAAGGGAGTAAAGTACCACGATTGCTGGAACCAGGTGGCCGGCTCACAAAAGACGGAAGTACGCAGGAAGTGGAAGTGTGTAAAGCGTGGACACGGGAGTACACAGAGTACAGGACAGTGCAAGGGGTGTGCACAAGTGCACACAAAGTACAGGACAGTGCAAGGCATGTGCACGAGAACACACAGAGTACAGGACAGTGCAAGGCGTTGCCCGGGGGCACGCAGAGCACAGAACAGAGCAAGGCGCGTATACGGGAAGACGCAGGAGACGGAAGTGTATATGGCGTGCGCCAAGGAGCACGCCAGGATAAGAGGCAAAACAGGGTGTGTGCGAGTTAGCGCGCCTGGGTACAAGGCAAAGCAGAGCGCGCGCTGGGAAGCATGTTAGAGCACAAGGCAAAGCAGAGCACACATGCTGGGAAGCACGTTAGAGCTCAAGGCAGGGGACCTGAGTACAGAGAGCAGCCAAGCAGGAACCAAGCAGGTCTAGCTAGGAAGCACAACAATAATCAGGCGCCGCCTACAGGAAGAGGCAGCCTGATATAGGGCATGTGTGCTGGAACTTCCGGGTCAGGTCCTCCAGATCATAGAGACGTCAGAGATGGAGTTGCCGTAGTCAGGCTCAGGTGCGCATGCGCACTCGACGTGATGACGTCGGGCGCTGAGCCCCGGTGCCAGAGGAATGTGGTGAGAGCAGCATGACAACCTACAGTTTTCTGAAATTTGAGAATTGCTGAATAAAGCACACCACAGGCACAATGTGAAAACTCACCTATATTAATTTTTTTTTTATAATAAAATAGTTGAATTTAATGGCATTTTTCAAATCCGTTTTTTCGTATTTATGTTCTATTACAGCATGTTACAAAACTTATTAAAGTGAACAGGGGAAACAGTTTTAAAACACTGTACCCAGAGCATACTGAATTCTAAAAAACAAGTGACAATGATCACAAAAATGGTAAAAATCCAATACAAACTAAAGTGCATAGATATTCAATTCATATGCTCCCATAGTCTAATATCAAACATATGATTGTAGCATTTTTTGGCTTTAAATACTCCCACCATCCAAAACTTCCTTCCCCCAAGGAAAAACCACATAAAAAGTTTTATGTTTGTTCAGTGTCGTACAGAGTCCAAAGTGCGCCCATGTTCAAGTACAGTTTATGGCCCCTTTGCAGTATAGTAGTTCATCACAACGCACCTTTTTATATGTCTGAGACAGAAGTTGCTTGCTAATTTTGATGTGTAAGTGGAACCCTTAGCTCTTGGGCTACTGTATGACTGCACTGATTGCACCAATGGTATGTCCGCACATGTACTGTATATGTTAACCTCCTTCTCAGAACCTTGTGGACACCATTTCTAATTTTCTACAGCTACTGTTTGATCAAAGACTTCATAAATTCTTCCTTCCTGCACCCTGTGGTTTTTGCTGAGAGAAACAGTAGAAGGAAAGAGGACAGTGACTTGAAACTGTCTAGACATATCATAAATTTCACTTGTAAAGTAATTATAGCACATTGGAATTTTTCTAGATGGAACACCTGGATGTCTCAATAGACATGAAATTGTCTCATATTCACCTCTAATACTGTCTTTATTTTTAGCTAGTACAATTTTCCTAACATCTGTTTCTACTTTTTCTTCGGAATAAAAAGGGTCATCAAAGTTTGAAAAAACTTCCTTGCATGGCTTGTGAAATTCCTTCTCAAAAAAGTTTTAAGAATCTGCTCTTATTCTATGAGAATTCTCACTTGCACCTTGATAGCATGTCTGAGCCACATCCATTTTAACAGCTGGTGTGAATAAAGTTGAAGGTTATTTTAGACATTGTCAAGGATGTTTTATTTAAATTATCATTATTCTAGAGAGTCCATATGTTTTAGAGTAACATCTGCAGTTAATTTTAAAATTAACCATAGTGAAAAATTTCTTAGTTTAACTAAATGCAAAGTATAGCTGCATAAAGCATGCTTGATCATTAATAAATACAACAATGATGAAACCAGATTGGAATTAGATTATCATTCATCCATTTTAAAGGGCTGAAATTAGATCAGACTAAATCAAAGAAAATAAACATTTTCCTGGATCACGTTTCTTAGGGGTGCTTCTAGTAATTTTGCTGCCTGAAATGGCAAGAGAAATACTGTCTTTCAAAAGTTGGAACGTTCTCTGAAATCACCGACAACTGGAAATATTTAACTGAGATATCCTCTATAATCAAAAAGTTCACAGAAAAATCTACCTTACAAAATCATAGTATTTATTAGTTATGCCTTACAAGGAAACCACTGAATTATGGTCCAATCACATAAAAGGAGCAACAAAAGTCCAGAAGTATGACTAATGAAGCATCCTAGACACATACATATGGCAATTTTATTACAAAGAAGGAACAGAAGGTCAGAAAAATAGAAGGGGGGCCTTGTGACACCATCAGGGCTCATACAGCTCTGGCAAAAATTAAAAGACCACTTTCAAATGTTCAGTTTGTCTGATTTTTCTCTTTATAAGTATATTTTTGAGTAAAATGTAAATTGTTCTTTTAGTCTATAAAATTCTGACAACATATCACCGAATATTCAAGCAATAAATTTTGTATTTTTTTTCTGACAAAGAAAAAATGGTCAAAATAAAAAAAAAACAACAGTGCTTTCAGACCTCAAATAAAACAAGTTCATAATCATTTAGAAACAACAATACTAATGTTTTACCTCAGGAAGAGTTCTGAAATCAATATTTTGTGGAATAACCATGATGTTTAAAAACAGCTTTCATGCTTCTTGCCATGCTTGCCACCAGTCTTTCACACTGCTTCTGGCGCAAAAATTTAAGCAGTTCTTCTATGTTTGATGGATTGTGACTATCCATCATCCTCTTGATCACATTCCAGAGGTTTTCAATGGGGTTCAGGTCTGGAGAATTGGCTGCCGATGACAGGGTTTTGATGTGGTGGTCTCTTAATTTTTGCCAGAGCAGTATAGTATATGCAGCTATCAGCATTCCACCAGGTGGAATGTGTCAGTAACAGAAAATGTCATATGGACCTTTCAAGTGACATGATCAATCTGCATCTTTGTTGATTATACAAAAATAAAACAATGACATGCCCAGTCAGAATGTACGTCACTTATGCACAGGTAAAGCCTTGATCTTCCTCACTGTAAATGGAGACACATCCATATTAGTCAGTATTCTGTATCACTGCTCCATAGTGTAAGCCTTATCTCTATGTCAGAACTTTATAAGATCTCAAACCTCTTATTTTATCCCGATCTTAGTCTCTGCCTTACTGCAGAGGTTGGCACCTTAAAGTGAATGGCAATTGGTGGCCCTACTCACAATCGTCTCACCCTAATTTGGCCATAGGGACATGGTAAACTAAGGGCTCATTCAGATGTTACTGCTTTTTCATCAGTGTTTGAATGCCAAAACTAGGAGTGGAACATATGAGAAAAACTATTATTGAAAGATTGACACATGTTCTGTGTTTTGGAGACACTTCTGGTTTTGGCATACAAACACTGATGAAATTCGCTGATGTCTGAAGGAGCCCTAAGATGTGTCATGTAATCAGCATCACATGTGTCTACTAAGTTGTAATCAGTTAGTCTGCCTATTTAAAGGATGAAAAGTAGTAAATGTGCTATTTGGTATCATGGTGTGTGCTACATTGAACATGGACCAAAGAAAGCTAAGGAGGAAGTTGTCTCAGGACATTAGAAAGAAAATTTTAGATAAATATGTTAAAGGTAAAAACTATAAGACCATGTCCAAACAGCTTGATGTTCCTGTTACTACAATTACTCGTATTATTCAGAAGTTGGACTATAACCAACCACACTGGACTCAACCACAAATGAAAATTGCTGACAAACTGAATAGATGGATAATATGAATGGCAACTGTGATGACACAGCACTTTATTTAACCAGACATCAATTTTCAGTGAGCCAGGAGTCATTGACTGTTATCTATATGTTGACTTTTTAACTGATATGTTTCTTTTTGGTAGGTCAAGAAAACACAGACTTTTGTACATATAAGCCTGTAATTTGACTTTTGAGTTGAGGTTTGTTGTAACTTATTGTGCTTATATCCTGGATGAAAGAAAGGCAGAGCAATTGAAAAATGATGTTTGCTGATATGTTGATTGCACAATGGCCAAATAGCTTATTGACTTTCCAAACAAAGGTTTAAAAACTATGCAAATTGATTAGATAGTCAAACAATGCGGGTTGATCTCATCACATCTGTCTCTTGACCTCTGGATGCTGGCTTGAAGGACAGTTGTTAACTATAAAAAGAGGAGATAGATATATCCATACATCCAGGCAGCAAAGAGATCCAAAGAACCAGAGACTCTTTATAAGACAGCAGCATGGCAGCTTAGGGGGGATGATCCCTTTTCTATGTGGTTTCGGCTTGCGGACTAGGGCACCCGCTAACCCCCGTGTCTCCACAGTGACCGCCCAGGATAACTTCCAAAGAGATTTGGAGTGAACTACAATGTCAAGTTACAGCAGTGGAAGATAACACCATCAGTCGCTGTCTTTGACAAAATGGACTTCATGGAATGAAATCACTGTTGAAAGCAAATCTTAAAAAATGAGTGACATGATGGTGTTGGGACTTTAAGAGCTAACCAGGTCCCGAGAATTAGGGGCCAAATAGTAACCAATACCTCATTGATGCATTTATCAGATGCATTTTTTTTGCACTTTTTATCATCTTTTGCAGGGTGCAGGTAGGCTCCTTTTTGATGGTCTGGTTTTTTGTGTGATGCATATATAGTGCTGAACAGCCCGCTTTCTATTATGGGCGTTATAAATAGGCTGCTATCCAGACACTATGCATTGCACTTTTTTGTCCTCCTAAGCAAGCCTTATTTGTGTGTTTTCTCCACCAGGCAGCTTATACCTTTATCATCACTTTTTTGTGATAGGGTGGCTGTACTCATCAGTGGAGGGCACCTGTGCTGCGCCAGCCTTTATCTGTGGGAGCCGGCTGCATCCTGCTAGTGCACTTTTCATCTTTCAAGATCTGGTGAGGCTATTTTCATGTTGTGTTTTTGCACCCTCATCTATCCCTGACCACCAGGATTACTTTTGAAGGTGGAGACGCCAGGTTCTTGTTCCTTGCTATGCTTCTATATCTACCCTGATCTGATCTCCCATCCTACCCAGAGTAATGGGAAGCTGAAGTGTATAAGCACACACTAACCAGTCAAACAAGGGGCGATGGACAGGTATAAATGAAAATACCAACCATACAAAATAAACACACCAGAGTGGTACACAGGGGAGTTAGAGGAAGGAGAAACCAAATAGGAGAGGATGAAGATGTGCACACAAACAAAACTACAAGCAACAATCTCCAGAACAATCTCCAAACACTAGAGATGGGTGAACCCAAACAGTAAAGTTCAGCATCCGTACCAAACACCTACTGTCTGGGCACGGACACCGAACACAGACTTCACCAGGAAGTCCGTGTTACTGTTTGGGTTCATCTGCCCGAACACCGGGTGTTTGTTGTGATGTCATGTGCATGGCACTGCAGCAAACACCACTTCTGATTGGTGGTAAAATCTTCCCCTCCGGTCAGAGAGCCGCAGTTCCCACGCAGTCAAAAGACAGCGTGAGTGCTCAACTGTGATCGGAAGTATAAAGTTAACCTCCGGTCACTGGTGCCAGCTGATGGGGCTACAGCTCCCATCATCTGACACCTGCTGCCGCTAACAACATCGAGAGCGGGAGCGCTGATGGGTGTATTCATTAACCAGCTTCTCCACTGTAAATAAATAATATAAAAAACGGTGTGGGTTCCCCTGCATTTTTGATAACCAGCCAGGCAAAACTCACAGCTGGGGGCTGCAATCCTCTGCAGTCACCTTCAACAAGGCTGGTTATCAAGAATAGAGGGGTCCCCATGCTGTTTAAAAAAATGGCATGGGGTCCCTCCCAATTTTGACAACCAGCCTTGCTAAAGCAGACAGCTGGGGGCTGGTATTCTCAGGTTAGTAAGGGGCCATGGATATTGGCCTCCCAGCCTAAAAATAGCAGCCTGCAACCACCTAGAAAAGGCACATCTATTAGATGTGCCAATTCTGGTGTTATATTCTGCTACAAGCACTAAGGAAAGAAGGGAGATCTGTCCCTACGATAGAACTAAGCTAGATCCCTACGATGTAACGGGGAACCTGATCCTGCGATCAGACCCGCTAAAGTCCTCAGCTAGTCTGTACGAAGACCTATAGATGCGAGGAAGGGATCCCTACAAGAACTAGGGACTGGGAGAAAGATGGACACCTCCTAACAGAAGTTGTAGCAGTAAAAGACAAACAAACAACATAGAACATAGAGGTCCGAAGACCAAGCAAAACTGACTGAGTAATGTAACAAAGCACCTGGCTAGCTTAAGAGTAGAAATTACAATGAAGTCCAGCAAAGCCAGAAGGGCGGAGCAGGATTAAATAGGCAAAAAAAGGTCATGTGACCAGCAAGATAGAAAAAGAGTTCTAACATCTGGTGCCTTGCCCGGCTCTTCCCACTTGCCCTGTATTGGTGGCAAGTGGGGTTTATATTTGTGGGGTTCATGTCACCTTTGTATTGTCAGGTGACATCAAGCCCACGGCTTAGTAATGGAAAGGCGTCTATAAGACCCCTATACATTACTAATGCTATAGTTATATGGTAAATAAAGACACAGCCAGAATAAAGTATTTTATTAGAAATAAAACAAAACACAGTTTTACTTTTTTATTTAAAAATAGCAAACACAGTTATACTCACGTAACGCCTAATTCCACCGAAGCCCTCGATCTCCTGTAATCAACCAAAAATAATAAAACAACCATATCACTCACATTTCCGTCTTTCTGTCCCATGTCATAATCCATGTCAGGGGGATAAATAGTTTTCAACCTGTATGGTGCCAAGATGTGACCATCCAGGCTGAGAAGCACTGGGGAATGAGCTGCTGTGAGCGCACCCTCAGTGACCGGCGGTGATGTCATCGAAGTGACCTCCGGTCACTGAGGCTGCTTTTCCAGCCGGGCTGAACTGACCTCGGTTAGATCCCCGTCAGGACATCTAAAAATAGCCAATATAAAATCATTGGACTATTCTGAAGTGAACTTCTATGAGCCTTGATCTAAATCCTATTGAACATCTGTGAAAAGAGCTGGAATGTGCAGTCTTGAGAATGCATCCATCAAACCTTAGAACTGGAGCAGTTTACTCGTAAGGAGTAGGCCGAAATAACTGCGTACAGGTGATGAAGTCTCATTGAGAGTAAAAGAAATCATGTGTTTGCAGTGATTACCTCAAAATGTGCAAAAAATATTAACTTAAGGGTACCATCATTTTTGTCCAGGACATTTTCTTTCGTTATTTTTTTTTTCATTTTTCTTTTGAACAACAATTCAAAAGCAATATCTGAGTTTCTTTAGTTAATATTTTGTAAATTTAAATTGAAAACTACTTCTGTCAGTTTCAAATTACTTCAGTAACCATTATGGGCTTTTCTTATTTTAACAGAAGTGTACCGACAATTTTGACAATGTGTATATTATTCTGACATTGTTATAAAGCTCACCCTAAGTAGTAGTGATACACAAGACTGACTAATATGGATATGTGTCCCTGACTTTTATGGATCTGGTGTAAGGAAATGAAAAAGTGAGAAGACCCACACAGTTAATGCCTAAGACTATGTGCGCACATTGTGGAAATTTCTGGTTCTGGTTTCTTCCTCTCTTGGCAGAAAATGCAGTTGAAATTCTGTGCAGTTTTGATGCGTTTTTGATGTGGATTTTCATGCGGATTTGTATGCGTTTTTGCCCCGACTTCAGGGCAGAGCAAAATACCGCAGTGTGCAGGCGCCAGGAAAGGTTAGAGAGGCCCGATGCCTGCGCACTGCAGTACTTTACTCTGCCCTCAACAGGGCAAATAAGTATGCCTACGCAGGAGCCGCGACAGAAGCAAGGAAGAGGACATAATTGCATGAAGATGAGAGGCTCCAGACCCGGACCTGCAACGCTCATCGGACCGGACCGCCCCCACAGGTGAGTATAATCTAACTTGTTTTTCTTTTCTTTCAGGTTACATCGGGGGCTTATCTACAGCGTTACTGAATGCTGTAGATAAGCCCCTAATGGCGGTGGCCGCAGCTTATATGCGAAAAATGAGCTGACAGGTTCCCTTTAAAGGATGTGCATGGTGACACAACTGATTTAGATAATCTGTGCATTCTCCTCTTCAGTCTGGTTCAGAGAGAAGGCGAGATGGTCACTCAATTTGTGAATGCATTACAAGAAGTAACGGCTCACATTACTAAGAAGAGCGCAGAGTTGAATGCTGGAACTGTGGAGGAATGGGACACATGTCAAGTAATTGCATAAACCATGATAACCAGCGACTGAGGCAGCCTTTAAACTAAGGC
>VIAB01014166.1:0-14516 GCA_009801035.1 Oophaga pumilio | reverse complement strand
CCCAGGCCCGGAGAGCGCTGCCCCCTCCCCCCCGGGTCAGCCCGACCCGCATCTAGCTGGGAGGCGGAGGGCAGCTGTCCCTCTCACACCCGCAGCCCCGGACTGAACGCGGCAGCCCTCAGCACCCCCACTCCGGCTCCCCGGGCAGCTCCTGCTTCCCTGGCTCCTTAGGAGAAAGATGGGAGTTTTCCAACTGCGCATGTCCGGGCCAAAGCGTAGGAGGCGGGGACCCACAGTGCACCGCGCCGAGGAGATCCCGGAAGTGACGGCATTCCGGATGTCGAACTGACTCTGTCTCCAGGGTAACGGGTGTAGGGGGAGGAGTCGGAACAAGTTGTCGTCACGTGGTTGCTGCTGAACAGCGGGATCCTGTCAGGAGGTGAGCGCTCGCTGTCCTGTGAGAACGAGGAATATTCTCTGCACTGCAGTGAACCATGAGCAAAAGGAAGAGCAAGGAGAAGAGCCTCCCTGTTGGAGAATGCATTTCTCAGGTAAATGTGCGCTTAAAGGAGCATTGTGCAGAAAAACATGGCTGCTTTCATACAAGGACGGCGCCACCCCTGCATTCAGGCAGTGTGTGGTACTGCAGCTAAGCTCCATTCTCATCTATTGAGCCGACCTGCGGTTTCGTGGACAGGGGAGGCGCTGCAGCCACGGTGGGCTTTTTCACCACATACAGCCCCTCAAAGGGGTTAATTCCATTTTGATGTGTCTTGTCCTAAAATGCTGCTAAATACAAGCCATTCTGCCATTTCCCGCTTGTGAAAATTTTCATCCGATCTTAATATATTGACCCTTTTCATTTGTTTAAAGCTCGTTGCCTTGGCGACCGACCGCCTCTGCTAGACAGCGGAACATGCACAGTGCTTACAAGATCCTTTCTATTGAGCTTGTAAACACTGCTTTGAAGCTGGCATCAGTCGCTGGAGCGGCGCTATTACCTCCTAATCCCAGTGCAGTGTTTACAAGAGAGACTGCCGCAGTGGTCGGTCTCTTAGGCAACGAGCTCTAAGCGAAAGAAAAGTGTTAATATCTTAAGAACGGCTGCAAATTTTAATAGGCAGTAAATTGTAAAAGGCATTGTTTTTACAAGGACTATCTGATGATATGCTGCCTGATCGCTGCTGTTTATCCCACTGTTAACCACCATCCTGGTGGGGTATCCTAGAGCGCCCATCTGCCCTTCCTTCACACCTTGATGGGATGGTACCAATGGATTGCAAAGGGCCCATTCCAGACATGTTACCTTGTGTTATATTACTATTATCTATTTCTACTCTTTAGCGCAGTACTGTGGCATCGCAGCATACAGCAGTTGACTCCTGTCCCCATACGAAGACAAAAATAAAACAATATTTAAAGAAATAAATACACTTTTAATAATTAAAAAGGCAAAACAGTTTGTGTCACCCAGCTCTTCTGCAGTTAAAAATAAATAAATAAAAAAGGCCGTTTGCTCTTGCTGCTCTGGTCTTATTCTGCAAATGAAATAAATTGAATATTCAAAAAGAAAAAAAAAATGACACAAACTTTCTATAGTAATCTATGTAATCTGGTGATGTGTGTTGTACAAATTAGTTGTATAGTTTGTGTTGTAATATTTGTCCAATACACACTTTAGGTACAAGCTCATCTACGACAGAGGCTTCTGCAGCGAGGCCGTCCTGGCAAGAGATGTGGTGTGGAGGCTCAGCACAAGTAAGTTTATCATGACAATCAATGCGACTCCAGATCCGGGGGGCATTCTCAGTCAGCACACTGGCTCATAGAGTTTCATTGATTCGTACATGTATTTTAAAAAGTGATCTCTTTGTGCGGTTCGTGTGACTTGCAGGAAGTCCTGTTCTCGGTTTAAACGGTGCTTTGGTATTGGAAACGATTGGGGTAAAATGGTTTAAGTAACCTCCACCCTAACATTGAAAAGTGACTACATACTGTATTTCATGTATAGAAATCCTGCCTGGCGTACTTCTCCACCCTCCACCCACACTGCCTTTTTGGCCGGGGTCACACATGCGTGAAACTCGCACGATTCTCGTGCGAGTCTCTCGCATGAACACCCGGCACTCGGACCGGAGTGTGCAGCTGCATGTATTTCTATGCAGCCGCACGCTCCGGTCCGAGTGTCGGCGGTAGTGCCGGGTGTTCATGCGAGAGACTCGCGCGAGAATCGTGCGAGTTTCTCGCATGTGTGACCCCGGCCTTTCATTGAGAACGGCGTTCCAGTCCTGCATCCAAGATGGCCGCTGCAGGGTAATTCTGAACCATGCCTCCACAGCGCAGGTATAGATAAGTATCATCACTGCACACCCCATACCTCTGCGCAGCCTTGTTGTATGTAGTAGGACCAGAACTTCAGACTCAGCAGAGGAGACAGCTGGAGGCAAACAAAAGGCACCAGGATAACTATGATATAACTATGGGGTTGCTTTGAAGAAAACTTCAGGCTAAAGGAGAACCAATTGCAGTGTTAAGGGGCGATGCATGACCTAAGGTGCCCCAAATATAGAAGCTGTGCACAGAACCGTCTGCCCCACAAATACACCTTAATTTTTGTGGATTGTGCCACGTTCAGTGACGTGTTTTGGGCGCATTTTCAACTTTGACAGGTGTCTTATCGCCTGCAGGACTGCAATGACGCCGACAGCGCTGCAGCCAACAACTGAGCGCAGCGGCTACTGCTGTCAGCTCTGGCTGAACTGTGGTATCGACATAACGTCGGCTAAAGACCATACTGATGCCAGAGCGGCAGCAAAGATCCAGCGCTGGACCTGGGGAGGGTGATTAATAAGACACTTTTTTTTTTTTTTTTCTTTTCAACAAATTGGAGACGGGAAGGTTTCTGAAACCGGAAAACTTCTTTACGTCTGCAGCCTCAAAGCCTTGAAAGTAAAGTATTTCAAAACCCCTAACTTCAGGCTGTAAGTCGTTTGTGGTCGGCACCAGACTGCTGCAAGCGATTTTGGATAATTAAGTTTGTTTTGTAAAAAGTAAAGAGCAGAAAAGAAAGATTTACTAAGCATCCTGAGTGCTGTTCCACCTGTAATATTATTTTTCTTGGGTCATCTCTCAACTATGTGAAGAAAAAAAAAAATCCTTCTCCTTGTGTGAAGGACGCGTTCTCATGTACCGCACAGGACTCTTCAACCTCATCGTGTCTTTGTTGTGAGCTCCCGCATGAGTCAAGCAGCGGCTCGGCTGTCAGAAGTCAGACAGAAGCCTCTTCTCTGATGACTGCCGGAGCTCGTCTTCTTCTCTTTACTCCGTGCTATTTTCAGACTGAGCCGCTCGTCCTTTGTTATTATAATTTCAGGCACTTGGTTGAGCTTCTGAAGAGAACAGTGATTCATGGGGAGAGTAACTCTGCGCTGATCATCGGTCCCAGGGGATCGGGGAAGAGTATGGTAAGATTACTTATCATCTTCGCTGCCGGGCCGCTACCCGTGTGTCTGCATTCATATGTTATAATGTGTTTATATAATGCTTGTGGCTGCTGCATACACCCCCACCTAAGCCATGTCTTTTGTTTTTTCTACTCTATTTCTCTCATCTATATTATTATATCACGTGGGCACCCCCCACAAATACTGATACCCCATTCTGACCCAACATAGCAAAACTTGTCTGCATCCCATGAAAAACTAAAATAAGCATGTCATACAGTTGTGGTCAGAATTATTCAAATCCCATTGACTATTAGGTTTTTTAACAAAACTTGAAAACTTTCTGCTGTTTGAAATAAAAAAAAAAATTAAATGGCTCAAGACAACAAATATCACAAGTGGATTTTCCAAATTCTGCACAAAATTCCACTTTTACAGACTTCTGCAGTCTCTGAATTATTCACATCTTCATGATGGGAGTCTGCAGTAGTCAGCAGAGCCCCTCTGGCTGTTATGACCTGCTGCGATCATTATGCACAGCCAGACACCAGCTTCTCGCAGCGTTCCTGAGGAGTTTCAGCTTACTTCTCATGTGCAATGGCCTCCAGGTCACGAATATTCTTGATGCAACTAGTTCTTCAAATCCTAGTGAAGATTTTCTATGAGGTTCAAGTCAGGCGATTGATGGCCACAGCAATTTCTTCAAAAACTAAACCTTGGTAGACTTTGAGGTATGTTTGGAATCATTGTCTTGTTAAAGATCCAATTGCACCTAGGCTTCAGCTTCCTCACAGAAGGCATGAGGTTTTCTCCCAGGATTTCCTGACACTTAATTAAATCCCATTTGCACTCCACACTCTGCAGGTTTTCTGTGCCAGACAAATCAAAGCCGCCCCAGAATGTTGCCAAGACACCACCATTCTTCACTGTAGGCATCACCAAGGCATCGCTGTGTTTCATTGTGGGCATTGCCAAGCCACCACCATTTTTCACTGTAGGCATTACCAAGCCTCCGCCGTGTTTCTTGGTAGGCAGGGTTTTCACGCTTCCACTTCTAGACATTCCACTGATCCACAAGCACGAAAAGTTCTTGTTTTGTTTCATAGTTCCACAGAACAGGATCAGAAAACATCTGTCTTATTTGTATGGTTTGAACATATTGGAGCCAATTTATCTTGTGATTTTTCGGTCAGTAGAGGTGATGTCTTGGCGTCTGAGAATGGAGACTTTTCGCGTTTAATATGCGCTTTACTCAATATCTAAAAGATCGTTATCCAGTATGGTGCAGTACATGTGATAGTGAACCGTTAAAGAAGCCTTTTTTGTGTGCATTCAGAAAACTCAGTTTCCATTTACCTCCAGGATGATAGGTCAGTGACCGGTCGGTTCACATGTAGCCAAGAACATGGAGTTTGTATGTTCTCTCCACTTTCCTCCCACACGCCGAAGACATGCTGAAAATTTAGATTGAGCCCCATTGGGGATAGTTAGTGACATGTCTGTACACAGCTGCGGAGCATGTTGGTGCTATATCAGCTACATATATTCATAAATTAACACAATTTGGGTGATGTCTTTCAGCTTTTACATGACGCCCTAGAAGAAATATTCGCTGTTAAAGAAATAAAGGAAAATGCTCTGCAGGTCCAGTTGAATGGTAAGTGACTGGATCCACTCGCCTTTATGCTGCTGTGCTCAGCCGTACTGCCTTATATATGGGAATGTCCTGTAGTAGTAATAATTAGTGGAGTTTATTAATTGCAACTTGTTTTTTTTTTTCATATATTTTTTTTTAGGGCTTTTACAGACTAACGACAAGATTGCTTTGAAGGAAATTACCAGACAGTTAAACCTGGAGAACGTAGTTGGAGACAGAGTATTTGTAAGTACTTTCTGTCTCCTGGCGGCTGCTCACTTTTGGTTCTGATGCAGCAAATGGCTTTTATTTGCAGGCACTCTCCTCAGTGTTTAATGTATTATGAACCATTTTATGGGTCGTTATTGTATGGATCTGTAATGCAACACATATAGAAATCTATGGGCTCCATGCTGTACCTTTTGTAGTCCTAAGATTTTAGACAAAGGTTAGATGATAGTTCGGCCGACTGCTATCTCACCCGACTCTCCCATATACAGGAGCGCTCTATGAGAGAGTTGCTGGCAGACATCTCTCCTGGTGGCTTATCAATGGGATCGACAGTCTGAAATATGATATTTAACTCCTCCGACAATCATCCGGGCCAACTTACACATTAGATTGTCGACCAAACCCATCGATACTAGTGGGTCCGTCCAACGCTTGACTAATGTTATTGGGGTGCTTAATCCACTGGCAAGCTGCTGTCAGATGAGTGTATCTGCCTGGAGAAAAGGATTGGTTGCCTTAGTTATTATTGCCTGGTGAGGGAGAGTTGGAAGGATTCCCATACAGATCGTGTGGTTGGGTGGTCCTGCCAAAATTTGGTAAGTTAATTGACTATAATCTAATGATCATGGGGGTTTAAAGGGATTGTCAAGTTACTAGATATTAATGATAGGTCATCAATATCAGATCATTGGGGTCCGACTCTTGACACCATCTCCGATCACCTGTTCTTAGCTCCAGCCTGAAGGCAACACATGGAACAGAGTTGCACTGTGCAGCTGCTAGATGCTGCAGGACAGCTCCTATTCTCATCTGCGGACCAATGTCTTCCAGAAGATTATGGCGTGATTTATTACAGATTAGCAATGCTTGCAGGAAAGAATAAAGACAGGGGACCAGAGTAAGTTAAACTGCAGTCATTATGGGCAGTATATCCATTGTATATACACACCTGTACTTTGTATCTCCCCCACCTCATTGTAGATTGTAAGCTCTCACGAGCAGGGGCGGCTTATTTTGCTTTAATTATTGTATTGTTAACGTTGTTACTTATGACTTATGTTTTGAAACTGTTACACTGTAAAGCGCTGCGGAATATGTTGGCGCTATATAAATAAAGATTATTATTATTTATTATTATTATTTAGCGTGTAATATCTGAATGCAGCCTTAAACCTGCAACTTGCAAGTACAGCGGCGCAGGATTAAAGCCAGTGACCAAGGAACACAGATAGATGTTCGATGTTTCTGCATTACTATGTTACAGTGTCCAATGTAGAAAAAAAAAATTCCATATCGGGACCATATCGCTTTCACAATGAGTGTCACTGGTGCGGGTTTATTAAGACTGGCTTACATCACACCGATTTTAATAAACATCATGGGATGCGCATTCTTACTGTACATGCGTCAGAAAATAAAATTTATGTCAGCCTACAGTTAGCGTTTATTCGCACATTAAGTTGCGCCACTTTTCTGGCATAAACTATAGTAAACTTTGTTGGGTTATATGTAGACAATCCCCATTCTGCTAAGCTCCGATCACTTTTTAGAAATGTCGGAAAAAAAAAAAAAACAACAAAAGTTGCAAATTGGCATATGATGAGCACCATTATGGACATCTTTTTTTTTTTTTTATGTCCATCTCTATCATAGCCACTGTGATAAGTGTCCTGCTTTGTCTTCGGAGGACCTGTTTTGTCCTGCATTACACTGAAGACCTTTGATTGTACTGAGCAATTATAGCGCTATACCTGGCCATGTATACGTTAATTACATGTTGTCACTATTCACACGCTTAGTTTTGTGTAGGTGACAAGTTGTTCCCGGCAGGCCCGTGGTGCTCAGCGCTGCCGTGGGCTCACACTGGAGCTTGTTCTATTTCTTCTCTGTAGATTATCGCTGTTTATGTGCTTTATTCCCGGCAGGGCAGCATTTCAGAAAATCTTTCTTTTCTACTTGAAGCAATAAAAACAGGTAAATGAGCATAATATGTAATATCTGCTTAATACCCAAAACAATTATGTGATGTGTTTTTTTCTTTTTTTATTCCTATTTTCACCCTTGGCTGTGTCAATATAATGTCTAAAAAAAAATGGATTTGCAAATACCAACTTCAGAGAGTAAGAGGCCTTGAACTATATTTCCACATGCAGATGTCCTTGGATTTCGGTCCGATTACAGACCAAAATGCACGTACTGGCTGCTGGCCTCCCGACCCGAGCGTGACAGCCTCATACGAATATAGGAACCTATCATGCTCCAGCCAGGAGACCCGCGGACAGTCCATAATCGTGACGAGATCCATGAACGTTTGCTTGAGCCATTAAAGTCAATATCCGACTCTATGATAAACCTTGCCTCATGACATGAGATCAGAAACTAAACTAGACACTCTGTTTGCAAACTTGTGTTTTGGGGCGTTTGTTCCTCATCAGTGCAAAGCAGGAGATCTGATTTGGCTGGGTGAGAGGCCTCTGACGGAGTTCTAAGGGGAAACGTTTCTCCTTGAGAAGAGCTTTGTGGCTGTATTTGATCCTATCCTGTTATATTTCCAGGTGACCGCACAAGCAGCTGCCCCTTGTTATTCATATTGGATGAGTTTGACCTGTTTGCCCATCATAAGAACCAGACGTTGCTGTATAATCTCTTTGACATAGCGCAATCAGCTCAGGCGCCTGTGGCGGTCATTGGGCTCACGTGTCGACTGGTAAGTGTGCACCTCATCCGTTCAGTTGTAATTTTACTGTATAACTAGAAAATGGTTGCCCGGATATCCCCCAGTAATAATTTTACTTCTATAGCGCCAACATATTAGGTTACTAATCAAATGATGATCAGACCTCACAGAGTAAGCGCTGTGGAATGTGATGGCGCTATATAAAGATTATTATTATTAATAATTCAACAATTCACAAGAAGAGTGAGGCCCCTTTTCGCAAAAGCTTACAATTTTTAAGCAAATAGGTAAAAAAAAAAGCGCTTGTCGTGTACGGTCCAGCCATAAATAGGGGTAGTCCTAAAAAGCTGCATGAAATGGTCACCAGCCCTTTCAGCGGGAGCCTCTCCAGAGATCCTCAGACAAAGGTGGATTTTGCCACAGGAAGACATTGAGCGCCAACAGATGGTTAGGAGAGTTGTTGATTAGACATGTGTGATTTTGGACTGCTGATCGCATGGTTCTCCCAGCGATAAGCCGTGATGTCAGTCAGCGGTTTTCTCATTGAGACCATGAGTGCTTGGCTGAACGATCGCTCCTGTGTATGACTGTGTCTGCAGAGATGGTTGCTGAATGATCTGATTTGTATGGCTGTCTTGCAGACACCAGATTTCTTTTATTCTCTGAGCCCATGGATGTAATAATGGACTGTGCTGATCTCTTGCAGGATGTCCTGGAGCTTCTGGAGAAAAGGGTGAAATCTCGCTTCTCCCACAGACAGATTCATCTACTGAACTCCTTCGGTTTCTCAGACTACCAGGAAGTTTTTGAAGATCTTCTCTCTCTGGCTCCAGGATTTCCAGAAATGCAATTTGCAGAGCAATGGAATTCAAATCTTCAGGTAAAAAGACTAAGGCCGTTGCGCTTTTGCTGCGTTTTTTTAATGCAAATTTTAAGCTGCGTTTTACAGTATCGGCAAAAGCTAAGAGGTTTAATAAATGTCATGCACACACATTGTTTTTTTTTTTCCTGACTGAATTGAAAAACTGCTGTAGCATATGTCAGTTATTCACCATTTTTCACCCATAGGCTTTGTTCACACGTTGCGTTTTTGCTGCCTTTTTTTTTCAGGCAAAACCTGCTCTCTTGGCAGTAAAGAAGCTGCTTGCAAAACATAGATTTTGCTGTGTTTTTGTTATCTGTTGTGCATGCTGATAAAGTTTAGTGGCCCCCAAAAAATCATGATGCAATTTCTTAGAAGTTTTTGCATAAAAAAAGCACCAAAACCTGATATCGGTGTTTTTTGCTGTTTTTTGCACTTATCCATTACTTTCTGAGTGAAAAAAAATGCTGAAAGAAGTGACATGCTGCAGTTTGCAAAAATGCAGCAATTTTCCAAATTAATCCAGAAAAGAAAATGTGTGCATGAGATTTCTGAAAACTCATAGCTTTTGCTCGTACTGTAAAACGCAGCTTAAAATTTGCATTAAAAAAAATGCCGCAAAAACGCAACATGTGAACATAGCCATAGAAAGCAATCAGTAAGTGCAAAAATGCAGTGAAAAACTCGGGTATCAGTTTTTGCTTTGTTTTTGGTTCAAAAACCTAAGGAAGTTGCGTCATGATTTTTTTGGGGCACTAGACCTCATCAGCATGCACAAGAGACAATAAAAACGCAGCAAAAAAAACAGCAAAAATGCAGCAAAACCTACTTTTTGTAAGCAGCTTTTTTACTGCCAAGAGAGCAGGTTTTGCCTGCAGAAAAATATTCAGCAAAAATGCAACGTGTGAATATAGCCTTAGACTTGCCACCCTCCATTTTTCTAGAACTGTGTTAAAATGAGATGATTTGGCACAATACCAGCTCAATAATACATTCTCCTCGTTAAAAAAACAAATATGGAAACATGAGAACTTGCTGCTGCCATCAGTCACAGCCATCCAGTAAAAAAAAGTGTACGTTTTTTTTTTAACATTGTCCAGGAGTTTGATATTGATAACCTATCCTTAGGATAAATCATCAATATTAGGTCAGCGGGGGTCCGACAGAGTTTGAATAGCATGACTCTGTACGTTGTGTAGCGGCCGCTTTCAGGGAGCGCAGCTCCGTTTCCATTGAAGTGAATGTAAGACGAGCACCAGTACCCGATAATGTCCACTACACAATATCTGGACCTATACTGTCTGGCTCCTGTGTACGTACTGTATACAGCTGGTGACCACGAGACCTATCAACAGATGATTTGTGGAGGGGTACAAATTGTCTGACCCCCACGGAACTGACATGGATGACCGAAGTCCTGGACAACGCTTCAACGTGGCAACTTATTATAAATCGAGCACATTTTCTAAACCTGACATATACAAAGTAAGGAAGGACACACCTGTAATACGCGAATGTCGTGCTCTTGTATAGATCACATCAACCCAACAAAACCTTCCCCCTGGGACCTGTGTGATCTGTCGCAGGTCCTGCTTCAATGACTTTGTGTCCATCGTCAACTTGATCGCTGCAGCCATTCGCTTGCCTCAAAGTTGATGATTACATGTGTGGCACAAGACCACGTGAATGACAGACGTTATGTGTGACACCCCAATCCATACATCGATAGAGTGCCCAATTTCCAAGAAGCATAATGGAGAAACGGCGTAATACTGCAGAATTTTTATTTCATGGGTATTTACTAAAACTGACATCAGAGCTGACTCCATTCTGGTACCCGAACCAAACTTTATAAAAAAAAAAATGTTCATTTTTAATACTTTGTAGAGAATCCTTTGCAGCAATGACGGCCTGAAGTCTGGAAGTCATGGATGTCACATCACCGGGTTTCCTCCTCTGTGATGTTTTGCTTCCTTTACTTCAGTGACTTCAGTCGTTGCTTGATTGTGGGTCTTTCTGCCTTAGATTTTGTCTTCATCCTGTGAAATGCGGCTCAATGGGCTGAGATCTGGTGAAGATTTGGCCATTGCCGAATATTCCACTTTTTTGCTTTTGCAGGATGTTTTGGGTCATTGTCCATCTGTCCTGTGTGGTCCATTCAACCTTAATACATTTGGTTGAATCTGAGCAGAATTTATCGCCCTGAGCACACAGGATTCATCGAGCTTTTTTCAGGCTGATGAATGGTTTGCACCTTGTGGGGACCCCTCTGTATTTGCTCTCATGAAGTCTTCTCTTTATGGGATACTTAGATTCTGAGACACCGACTTCCTCCTCCTGGAGAGTAGTCTTCACTTGGGTGGATGTTATGAAGAGGTTTTTCTTAATCAGGGAAAGGATTCAGTGATCATCCACCATTGTTTTCTTCTATGGACATCCTGGCTTTTTTGTTTCCAAGCTCACCAGTGCATTCTTTTTTTTTACAATGTGCCAAACTGTTAATTTGGCCACTCCTCACATTTCTGCTCTCTGATAGATTTCTTCAGCTTAATAATGGTCTGTTCCACTTCCATAGCGAGCTCCATTGACCACATGTTGTGGGTTCACAGCAACAGCTTTCAAATGCAAATTTCACACCTAGAATCAGCTCCAGATCTTTTACCTGCTTAACTGATTATGGATTAACGAGAAAAAAAGCCCACTAAAGAGCTTTCAAGATAATTGTCCAATTACTTTTGGTCCCTTTAAAAAGAGGCAGCTAAAATACCGAAACACACACATATATGTATATAAATTTCTAACCTAAAACTTGCCTCTTTTTACCCCTGTGTACCTGTTGTGGAAGCTTCAGCGGTCCTCCTGGTCTTTTCTCATAAGCGGCCAGTCAGTGACCGCTGCCAGTCTCTCGCTGTACTGCTGGCATCACTGTTCCCATCATTCAGTCGCAGTCCTAATCACTGCTGAGGCCGCTGCTTGTAGACAAACACCGGGAGCCATGCCAGAGCATCAGCACGATTTGCAATAAAAATGATGCTTGTATTGTTTTTTTTTATTAATTTATTATTATTATTATTACTATACAGTGTATATATAGCTAACATAATTTTTTTTTGTTCGTTTTCTGATCATATTTGCTGTTCCTCAGACTCTGCTGGAAAACAAGACAGTGGAAGATGTTCTTCTGAAGCAGTTTAACGCGTCTAAGGACATACGATCCCTGCAGATGCTACTGGTCAGTACCTTTTTGATTTTATCGTGTTATCGGAGCATGCTCGGTTGCAACTTCAGCGTGCTTGAAAAATATGTTCGAGTCCCCGCAGCTGCATGTCTCGCTGCTGTTAACAAGCAAGCAATCCCTGCATGTGTTGTGGCTGTCGAACAGCCGTGAGACATGCATCCACCGAGGCTCGACCGTATTATTCGAGCACGCCGGAGACACTTGGCTAGCGCACGAGCATGCTCGAATAACACGTTCGCTCATCGCTACTCATGAAATCAGCAAGGACCCTCTAATAAGTCAGTGGGTTCCACCTGGCACCGTGCCACAGAAACCACAATGTGGGTGAACAGTCCCCAGCCTTCAGCTCTTAGTAGCGATGGCCTCTGTAAGTCAGAAGTGTGTCCCTAAGGCCGGATTCACACGACATTCATCGTCGGAGCATGGACCGGCCTTGGACATATATGAGGCGGTTACGCTCAGGTCAGGAGCCGCAGGCGGTCCTGGGGTTGGTGTGCAGTATAAGCATATAACGCACCTCCCCAAATGCCTGTTCCTGACTTGAAAGTTGATGCAAAGTTATCGGAGCTGCGGTGACTCATTTGTCAAATTTTTTTTTTCAACACTTTTCCAAACGTTCTGATAAAGAGAAATGGTGTAGCCTAAAAATGTGATAAATCAATGACTTTTGCCGGCGTGCAGATCTCTGCGTTCAGGCAGCCGTTATAAGTGACTTATGTCCTGTACATATGCTCACCGTATGTGATCTGCCTTACAGCTTTTGGCCCTGTGTCGAGTTAATGTGTCTCATCCTCACCTGAACGCTGCCGACTTTGTGGAAGCTTATAGACTCCGCAGCATGGACTCCAAAGCCAACATCCTGCACGGTGAGTCCCATCAGGTCCGATAAACACCAGCACTGAGAAAGGTCACTGACGCCCTCTGCTGGTGCGGTCAGGAATTGCAGGATTACTTCTATTTAGAAAAGTAATCATTTTGGAAATTATGCCGACGTCCTCTGTCCTCAGGCCTCTCTGTTCTGGAAATGTGTCTGGTGATCGCCATGAAACACCTGCAAGAAATTTATACTGGGGAGCCCTTCAATTTCCAGATGGTTCACAATGGTAAGATCTGTGATTACAGTACCTCCGATAGTACTTACGATAGTACGTCCTACTAATTTACCAGATTTTTTCTTTTTGTCCGCTGTTTTGCTTTTCGCCCCTTCCTACGTCCTTATGTCTTGTTACATCACGGCTTTAGGTAACTGAGGCACCTTGATGTTCTGTTGTTTCCAAAGTGCTGCTGTGCCATCACAATCACCTGCAGGCGGACCGCCATAATACACCGCTTCACTTTAGGGGGCGCTGCTGGTGGGATCGTACTTTCCGTTCCTGGCAAATAACCTTTTCACTACCGATATCAAGGTCGAGTGCATCACTGTGCGATCATGCTCATTTCACACACAGCATTTTATTTATTTTTTTAAACCCAGGCGTTTTTTGTTTTTTTTTTGAGCCACAAAATGAAGTCAGTTCAGTAAGAAGAATAACTTTACAATTTCTATTTCTTCTGAATCCACTTTGGAGCATGGCTACCACCCCTTCAAAAAAAAACAAAAAAACCCTGCAGCATATTTTGTTAAAAAATGTGGGGAAAACACCTGCAATCGTTACAAAGAAATTTAAAAAAAATTCTGGAACAAAAATTTGTCCAGTACACAATTTTTAACCCCTAGATGTGGCCAATATTAGTTTTCTTTTTTTCTCCATTTCTAAAAGCCATAGATCTTGTTTCCGTGTAACATAGGAGGTGTACGGGGGCTTGTTTATCTTGCGGGACAAGTTGTAGTTTTGATTGACACCAATGATTTTGCCATATAATATACATATATGAAGTTTGAAAAAAATAAAATTACAGATGGCGTGGAATTTAACAAAAATATTTTTTGAACTTGAGTTAAACTTTTTAGATTTTTCTACATGAATAAGGGACTCCCATTCTCTTTTTTTCCCAATTTCTAACCTCTTAAATGCTGCGGTCACGATTGACAATGACATCTAAGAGGTTGAACCTGCTCTGATTGCAGCAATTACTCCGGAGCCCACCCATAACACAGAACGGTCTCGTGACCTTGTTTGTAGCGTAATCTGCGGCCGTTGATTGGATTCAGTGCTCACACGATATAATGAAGGTTCACAACACTGGGAGCAGAGAATTTTTTTTGCTCTTCTGGGGATATTTGGGTCATTGAAAAGGGATTGTTCGCTAGAGGTCAACCCGTCTAAGCACGCTCCTATTGTCAATACATTTTGTTTTTTTTTCCCAGAATTTCAGAAATTTGTTCAAAGAAAATCTCATTCTGTCTACAATTTTGAAACCCCCGTCGTCCTGAAGGTGAGAAACTTTAATCCTTTGTAGCATTAGTAATGACATGTTCCCGTTTCATTAGTAGCAGCTTTTAGTATCTGCTCGTACTGAACACAACGCCCTCTGCTGGACACAGTGCG